>PVJH01009603.1:0-78115 GCA_004026705.1 Nesogale talazaci
CATCACAATCCCTAACAGCATCAGTTGTATGCAGGCCACTTTTACACATCCATTGCCATCATCACTCTCAAAACATTCTCCCTCCCTCCAGGCCCGCATTATCAGCTCCCTATATTACCCTTCCTCCCCCCCTTCCCCTTGAACCCTTAGTAATTTACAAATTATTTTTTCATCCTGTACACTGTACAATGTGTCCCAACACTCACTTCCCTGTTGTCCGTGCCCCAGAGAGGAGGCTATGTGTAGTTCCCTGAAGTTGAGGCTGTAACTTTTTATAGGAGTAGATAGCCTCCACTTTCTACCGAAGAGCTGCTGAGGGGGTTTCACACTGCCGACCTTGCAGCTAGTGAGTGAACATGTAACAACTGTGTCACCCAGGCTCGCCTTTACCTAGTTAATTTGTATGCTAAACAGATAGTTCAAGGAGCTGGACTCTTTGAAGAAGACATAAAGACAGGATTGCAGTATGACTTATTAACAATGTATAATATGCAGATGACAAAATCTTGCTAGCTGAAATCAAGGAGGACTTGCAGTGTGGTCTGCAAATCAGTGGAATCTAAATAAAAACCCTCACACAGGAACAATCGATAAGATCCTGATAAACAGAAGTTTGACATTTTCTAGGATTCTATCTTGTTTATATCCACAATCACTAATAATGAGAGTGAAGTCAAGAAGTCAAAATAAGTACTGTATTAGGCAAGCCTGCTACTCATGAGGTTTTAAACATCTGGAAAAGCAAGGGCATTACTTCAAGGATTAAGTTGTTCCCAACTCAACTCATGGTATTTTCAATCACCATATTCACATGTGTAAGTTGGACACTAAAGAAAGGAGACTGGAGAGAAATCAACATGTTTGAATTTTAGTGCTGGGGAAGAATATTGAAGGTACAGTGGGCTGCCAGAAGAACAACCAAATATGTCATAGAAGAAGTGTAACCAGAGTGCTCTTAGCAGCAAGGCTGATCTTAACTCGTCTCCTGGACCGTGGACATCTGAAGCCCCTCAATGAGATGGATCAACACCGGGGCCACAGAAACAAAGTCACACAGATTGACCGTTGAGAGGATGGCGTTGGTCAAGGTAAAGTCTCTTTGCTTGGTGTATGGGTCCCTGTGATTTGGAAGCCACTTTACAATATCTGACAACATACATCAAGAAGCTGGTTTATAGGAAGATGAATCACTTTGAGAAGACAACTTTCACAGTTGTCTTTTAAACAACTTCCAAACTTAGGGAATTATTGTTCAATACTACATGAGTTAATGTTTTGCTGGTATTTTAAAGATTTTATCTAGGATATTCCTCAGAAATATAACAACTTTTCTTTCTTCTTAATCTATTTCTATTCTTGGGGCTCAACTGAAAGCTGTTTACTGTGGTTGGCCTTTCAGGTATTTGAAACACTGATAGCATAGCTTCCAGCATCAAAACAAGCAGCCCATCACTGTCTGACACCAAACTGACAGACGAGTGGGGACTTTTGACTCAGTCTTGCATAAATATTAATATATTTCCCACACATACGCAAAACAAAAATGCTGAAAAAGAATGTGAAGTACCTACAGAAAATGTAATAAGTCTTAAAAATTCGACTTCTGGGAATGGGATTTATAGATATCATCTCACACAAACATGGCAAGACATATTTAGAAGAGTCTTGCAGAACTTTTAAAAGATGAAACAAAATAATTGTACTTGAGTTTCATATAAGAGAGTCTGCTGAGATGATAAAACAGTTAATTTCTATGAAAATATAGCAGGATGAAAAAACTCTCCAAGTGGAAAAAAAATCAACATCTTTAATATGATCCTATTTATCATAAAAAGTTGTGTTTCTGAAAGGATATCCATACATGGTATTTTCACAAAGGAATTAAGGATAATGTGGAATATAATAATATAAGAAGTTGTTTATATGTTTGAATTTTTTGACATTCCTACAGTATTTTGCACTACTTTTCATTTGAAGGATAGAATCAGATTAAATTATAAGTATAAAACAATTAACTATTGTTTTCATGTCTAATAATAACATAAGATTTTTTTACAAACCTGGAAGTATAGGTACATGAAACATGTATTTGTTTGCGGGTAATAAAAAATGCTACTAAGTTAGCCAAAATAGTTATTATCCTCCATGTTCTTTAAATTGGTACTGTCAAAGTTGATCTTATTAAAATTAGTTATACTTTTGATGAACTTTGTTACTTGAAAAACCATTCTATGTATCCAGAATATGTATTGCTCTTTCTTTACTTATCAAGACACTAAGTGCTAAAAATTCAAAGCTGTTTTGGGGCGATACATGCTCTTAAATATGTCATTTTTGTGTTTTCTTTGAACTTCATTGTTTTATTTATAGTTTTTACAATTTTTTTAATTAAAGATGTTAAGTCAGAGTATGGTATGCATGTATGTATATGTATATACCAGTTAATCATTTATGAATATACATCTCTACAAAAGCTTTGTAAGTAGTAAATTTGGTGAGGCATAAGTGGGAGATGTAAGTATAAAAATAATTTCCTGTTATAATTTATTATAGCTTTATATTTTAGCATATTTTTCCGATAAAGGGATCTTATGATCTTGAAAACATGTCTTAAATTGCTACATATGAGAGCAGAAGCCTATGCTATCCAGAGACACTAGAATTGGTTCAATGAGTTCTTTAAGGACAAAGTTCAATACGAAGTCAATTAATCCATATGGTTATATTAAAAAACTTGGCCAAACACAGCAAAAAAGTAACTGTGAAATAAAGAGTGGTTAAGCCATGTAAACTGCAAGTTTCTATATAAATTACTTGGCATCCAATTTTTGTTAAATATTTAATGTTTCTAGAATGGGTTCCGGCTTATACATCTGTTTTTGCTTTACTCTATAGAGAAAGTGGAGCAGATGGGGACAGGGAAAACAATATAAAGATAATTCATCTTCCTGAATGCGAATTCACTAAATATTTAGGATCTTGGCAGCAACACATGTGCCATATACAGAACGACAGTCTTATAATCTCACTATGGATGGCAGCTGTCTTGTATATTGACCTATATTTCCCCAATTGTCTGACACACAAAAAGTGCAAATTTGAGTGGGTATGTGCACATGCATGATATAGAGAAACAAACACACACATTAGCACAGTTTAAAATTTTCACGAATTCAGAAATTACATAGAATTTAATGTGATTTAACATCTTATCCCAAATAACATCCATATGCAATATTTCATCATATAAATATATGTATCATGCTTAATGATATTCATTTTTGTGCCACTTAACTCTCAGATTAATATTATTTTTTGTATTGTACCTATTGATATTCTTCATATAAATGACTGAGTCAATTTCCTAAAATCATAAAATGATCCCATTTTTAAGAGTCTCAGTGCTTCTTGAGAACTTGTGGGTGTATGAATTATATATACGACTAAACAAGCAACAACAGAATATACCTCAGAGACAAGCATATTCATTTTATTTCTTATGTTTTTGACATGTTTTTTTGGCACACGATCCCATATACCATACCACTTAAGAGTCCACCCCACCCCACAAAGCTGTGCACTTGCTGCACTCCTTTTTATCATACTTCCTCCTTTCTTGCCCTCATGTTACCGGGTCCCCATCTCTCTCCAGCGTCCATTGCCAAACTCCTGAGAAATCATTAATCCAGTTACTGTACCTACAGATATATCTATCCTGGATTTCATATATAGAAAAATATCCACAAAACAACCCTCCACCCCCAACACACACACAAAAAACCTAACAATAACAAAGTACAAGAGAGACAAAAAGGCTCATTGTGATGCCTGCAACAGAATGAAAAACTGTATGATCCTGAACTGTCTTTAGAATCAGTGACCAGGTTTTAAGCAGGACACCATTGACTCTGGGTGTGAGGGGGGTGTTCTTGATAAAAAACTTGTTCTATATGGAACAACAAAAATGTTCATAGAACACAAAAAATATATCAAAATATGATTATTATATTTAATTTTAAAACACTGCAGGACATTCTTAAATTGTTAAAAAGTGGGATGTCTGGTCATCTGTAATAGGTAAGTTATTGTTACTATTAACGAAAAGATATTTTGGATGTTTGGGTTTTTTTAGCATGGTATTGGACTTCAATCAAGGCATGATAAATTAGATAAAGGACACAAAGTTTTTGATTATTGTTGCTTTGATCAAGGTCTCTGTAGAAAATAGATGGTACTATAAAATTATTAAAATTAAAAAACCTACAGAAACTTTCAAATGAATCAAAAGGGAGATCAAATGATAAGGTGTTAAACTCTAACCTACCTCCAGCTGCAAGAGAACAGCTATATGAGAATTGTTGTAGGAGAACAAGGCTATTAAGATTGCAGGTCTGAGGCATAAAAAAATTTTTCAACTGTGCCAATTTTTAAATACAGCAAAAGGGAGATTAAATAAGATATTACATTTAAAAGCAACCCTTTCTACCATATCTATCATAATCATCTTTACCATGCTCTCTCTTTGAAGACAAGGTTATTGACAGCTCTTGACTATGGTGAAAGGGAGTTCACTAGAGGCTAAATAAATGCAGGGACTCTGCAAGTAGATATTGGGGTGACATTGTCATCCATAGCCCACTGAAAACCGGATGCTTATTAATTTACACTCAGATACTAACTAGTCTCTCCTTCATATTTGGATTCAATTATTTACAATACTTCGATCACACAGGAGACAAGCATATTTTAGAGGTCTACCTTATATTGGTAAGGCCAGAAGTAACTGATCATATATGCTATTTACACAAATCATTCTAATGACACTTACATTGGCACACTAATAAATATGCAAGTCATTAAGCACTGAGAAAGAGTTCACAATTCAATGTAAGTTTTTTTGGAAATCTCTATCAGGGTTTGTGTGCAATGGTGGAATCCAATACCCTTGGATATAACTTGTTTCTGATTTTAGAAATTCTTCGTGGCTGAGCCCTGGTAGCGTAAGTGGTTGAGTGCGGGACTGTGGCCCGCCGGCTTGGCGGTTCAAATTCAGCGGCGGCTCTCAGGAGCAAGGCTGGGTAGCGCCCACGACCACCAGAAGCAATGATGCCTCCCCCCCCCCCCACCAGAAAAAACAAATTCTCCAGGTAGCATTAGAAGCTATAATGTAATCTATATAATCAAATATTAATCTGGCTTTTCAAAATCATTAAAAAATAAAATTGAAGGGCTGAGCCCCTGTGGCGTAGTGGTTGTGCGCGGGACTGCGGCCCACTGGGATGGAGGTTCAATTCCGGCTCCCAGGAGCAAAGGCTGAGCCTCCTACTCCCACCACCTGAGGGCAGTGATGCCTAAAAAAAAAAAAAATTAATTAAAAAAAATTAAATTGAAATAAGATAAGGTGTGTGATCACATTTACCATAACATATTTAAATAGGCATCATTAGGATATTTGTATAAAGCCATCCTTGATCTTGCCACATTACTCAAGTAAAAAAGATCTATGTAGCCATTCATAGTACTTTTGAAAATGTCTTTTGGTGTGAAGTTCATTTTAACACAGATTAGAATCAGTTCGTCAGGGTACAGAGTCTTCCCAATTTTAGAGTGACCAAATTTCAAATTTAGTAAAGAAAACTATGGATTTTAATTTTCCAAGTGTGTTAAAGGCTAAAAGTGCTATAAAATGAATCATTCTTCTTAAAATTGGGTGAATTGACCCTGGTGCTGCACATACAGATATATTTCAGAAGTATTATGAGGACAGTTCCTAATTACAATACTTATTGGAGCAATGAAGTAAGCCAAACATCTTTTATTTTGGTTTCCTATTGGGCATGAAAATTATGTATACACTATAAAGTGTTTAATGATAGCATTATGAAAAAGCATGAAGTATCATGATCATTACCAAAAGATGACTCAGAGACATGACATGAGCACATAATGTAGAGGAAAAAATGTCACTAATAGACTCCATGCAGTGTGACCACAAACTTTGAATTAAAAAAGTTGGTATTGACAGAGTGTGATTGAATAACAAGTGGCTGTGTTTTCTTGTTCTTTTGTCATTATAGGTGCCAGCAAGTGGGTTTCAAATCATAGTCACCATATTTGACAGAGCAGGGTTTTCATTCCTGGAATCCTTTTGGAAACAGATTGTTTTGTCTGTCTCCTAAGTCACCATTAGGTTGACTCCACCAAAAAAACTTTTCTTTTGGTGAACAGCCCACTGTGAGTGACCCAAGCCCTGGAAAAACCGTATTCTTATCAGTATACATGGGTAAAACTAAATTCTTATTGGTATAAATGCTCAAGACTCTATCTTAAAAATTAATTTCCTGACAAAAATAAATCTCATGCAAATGAATGCTGTATAAAGCAAAGATTTTAGAAATATAGGCTACCTTGGAGAAACTTGATTACAAACTTCTAGACCATCAAATTAAAAATAAAACCGTATACCTGTCACTTAAGACCAAGCTTAATCCCCCCTTTTCTCTCTCTCTCTCCTCTCTCTCTCTATCTTTCTCACTCACTCATACACACACACACACACACACACACACACACACATCTTCTGAACCAAAGCAAACCAAACTTACTAACATTGAGTCAATTCTGACACATAATGACCCTCTGTACAATTGCCCACTTGAGTTTCAGAGAAGGCACCTCCTTACAAGAGGTGAAATGCTCACGTTCTTTCGCTGAGTGCCTAAAGGTTTTGAACTGCTGACCTTGCGATTATCAATCCAACAGCTCACCCACTATGCCACCTGGGTCTTCTACCTTTGGAAAGCAAAAGCTTAAAAAATGTTATCTACTTAACTCTAAAATACCAGATTATGCTCTGATTGACTTGAAAATAAGAGTACTCAATATATTCTTGATAAGTATATTATGATAAGAATTTAATGGTTAACTTTTTATTTTCTCTGACAGGATGGTGTCATTTGCTTCTCATCAAGAACGAATAATCCATCAGCAATCTGTAATTGGCTGTGGCTATCTAACAAGTATATCGGTGCTCATCTGTATATAGATGATTATGCACAAGATATATCCATTTAGCAAACAGTGGAAGAAAAAAATACCGGTTGCTATCCAGTCTATGTCTATCAGTTATGAACCTGTCACGAATTAATCAGCAGATTTAATTCACCCATAAACTGCTATATAGGCCCTGGTGCCACAGTGGTTACACAGTGGGGTGCTAATTGCAAAATGCGCAGATGGCCTTCTACTCTGTGAAGAAATGCACTCTCGGAAACTCACGAGGGCAGGTCTACGCGGACCTGTGCGGTAGCTGTGAGGCGGAATTCACTCGATGGCAGAGTTTGATTTTTTGGTTTCAACCTACTATATGAAACATGAAAATATTCAGAGGTCCAATACAGGGCTATAAATTATTCTCAAATTTTAGAAACCATTACAATATTTCCCTCATGTGTATTTAGGAAATCAACTATGGAATTTTTATCTAGACTTGAAATCTATTGATTGCTTCACTGCAGAAAAACTCCTTCCAGAATTTTCAGATTTTACCAAGCGATTACCCACCAAATAATTATGATTTATTATGCTGTCACATTTTGAATGCAAAAATTAATAAAACACCCACCCTTCCTTAGGGAATTCAATGTATAGTTCAGAGTGTTGAAACTCCCTCCCCATCTGTTACATACCTATCAGATCAGAAATGATACTGGCTCTAAACAGATACCAACTGATAGCATGTACCCTCCAGAAACCATTTAATTTGATACAAAATGACTAGATATATTTTTATAGAAGTTTACGGAGCACAGAAGCACTTTAGTGTTCATTATACCATCCAATCTCGTTACTTCAGAAACATCTCTATATAAATGGTGTGCTGGGAAATCTACTTTACAATCTATTCATTCTTTGAAGTAGTCATTCATGGTTCATACGGCCACTCTAGGGTTCAAGTTCTCTTATCTGAAAATGAGAATGCAAATCACTTTACAGAGATAAAGCCTGGCATCAACGCTACTTTTAAAAATCTCATGATTCATTAAAGCACTTCATAGTCACTGTACCCCAAACCTCTATTAGGTGCTTAAGTGCCGACAAAGCTTTATCAACAAGTACTCATGGACCACTCACGGGAAGCACTCACCGTGTCAAGGGCATGTGTTCACATAGTAAATGCCAAGTGCACAGAGCTTTAAATAATTATGATGTACACACTTAAAGCAGGTACCCATTGCTGGATTTGTATAAATATCACAGTTTTGAGTGTGCATTTAACATCTATACACTTATTTTATCTTCAAAATGGAAAGAACGTCAAAGATTACGCCATTTCTTTTCTCACCCAAATCACTTCTCACAAAGTGTTCACTAAAATAGGAAGAAAATAATAATATAAATGAGATAAGACAAGTCGAGATTATGCATTTTAACACTGGATATGCTGTGAAACCCAGTAGATATTAGTGGATGTCCAAATGATTGCTTTAATTAATATACTGGGTACCTGGAGGATAAAGGTGGTAAAAATATCAGCATCAGTGTAATAGCATTGCTAAGAGAAAATTCAAAATGTAAACTGAAAGTAATTGTTCCATGTTGTGTATATATGCAAACAAAATTGATCAGTTTCCAAAATTGTAAAGTGACACCTCTAAGCTAGGCTGAAACTCAGTGCACTATATTAATTGACCAGAGAACTTTTCCAGATTCATTTACCTTAAAAGTCTACGAAAAGCAAAATGGGAAAATTATATCAATGATGAATCAATATTTTCTGTAATTTTCTTTATTTTCTATAATTATTAAAGGAGTGTCCATGTTCATTCCAAACACAGCATGTACTAAGATAATATGACTTCTTAAGTTATATTTTTGCTCTTTGAGGATAAAGAAAATTCAGTGATTGCTTCCCCCCAGAGAATACAGAGAGTGACATAGGAACCTGTACCTCACACGTCATTCTTGTTCTTTTGGAGAAGTGGCATGTAAACTAAGTAACAAGGGAATGGGAAGAGACTGGTATAGACATACGAACTACCTAAATGACTTAGAAATGAATATGCAAAATTCCATTTTCTAGAGCATATATGAGGGGACACTCCCTGTGTCAGTCCAGATAGACTAGAGAAATAAATTCATAGACATTCATGTGTGTATAAGAAGGACCTTTATTCACAAGAGCAGTTGAATACTGAGAAAATATCCCATGCCAGTCTAGATCAAGCCAATAAGTGCAAAATTAGTCCAAATGTTTGATATAAATTTGTAAAGTCCTCTTCAGACTCATCAATGACATGCAATGACTCCAAATTTAGGAGGCTCACAGGCCAGTGGGTGAGAAGTCTCATGGACCCAGTGGAATCCTAAGCATTAGTGCTGATAGGGGTCTCTACATGGCTTCTTCAGTTTCACACGTCTGGTTGCATCAGGCTAGGTCTATGTGGCTTCTTCAGCTCCCAGAGAGTAGTGCCATTTGTCCTGTCAGTAGAGCATCTCTCAGGGAGTCAGCAGAGAGATATAGTCGCCTGCCTCCTGGAAGGAAATGCAAGAGTTCCCAGAATCCTCAGGGGAAGGCATGCCCACACAGACCTTTTTACTCTTAACCCTTTCATGTCCCAAACTGACACCAGTCTATGTAACTACCAGCTCATTCCCAATAATGGATACTCATTTGTTTTTGTTTTGTTTTTTCATGTGAGGGGAATAATGCATTTGAAATTCATTCTATCTGGTCAGACTGTTAATCAAGCTTTCTATTTAGAGATTCTGAAGATAGTGTAAAGATACTATAAAAAAGGCTTGATTTGTGGCACACAGGGGACTGGTTTTGTCACCATGACAATGCAACTGTTTATGTAGCCATCACTCTGTGCCAGCTTTTGTCAAAAAAACAAAAATTACATGTCTCTCTTGCATTAGACATCCCTTTTGTCTGGCTTTGCTCTACACAGCTTCTTCTTTTCCATAAATGAAGAAGTGCATGAAAGGACATTGATTTGATGATGTAAGAGGGGAAAGAGAAAAAAAAAAGGTAGATGCTGCCAGCCAGCCAAACAGATGAGTTTGAAACTGTTTCCAGGAATGGAATTACATATTTGACAAATGGATTAAGTTTAATAGAGAATACAAAAATGCACAGCTTTGAAAAAGTATTTTTTGGGGGGTGAAGTGGGGTACCTTTCATATGTCGAAGATTGTTAAACTTAGCTGGGAGAGGCGTCCAAGTAGACAGTAAGACAATGAATCTGAATGAAAAGTAAGCGCCCACCCTTATCACTTACTACAATGAGCAAAGCAAGCTGTCAGACTCAGGGAATGATGCTGTCTCCACCCTGTTCCCTGTTTCTACAACAACCACACCTGACTGTAAGGTGGCCAGACATCTCACTTTTTAAAAATTTGTCCTGCAGCATTATAAAATTAAATAAACATATTACAATGCTATTTTTGCATTCTCTGAAAATTTTGTTGGTCCATATAGACCAAATTTTTAATCAAGAACAATGCCCCCACCCCCTACCCCGGTAAATGGTGTCCCGCTTAAAATCTGGTCAATTTAAGGACCATTGAGATCAGCAGAAAATTGGGATCATCTCTCTACCAAGTGAACCTGAACAAAAGGATCAGTAGTTTCATGGACCCTGTGGCTGGGGAAAGCTGGTTTCACAGTAGGATGAGACTGCTGACTAAAAAATAAAGCCTCTTTACCAAAGAAATATGTCTTTCCTGCTCCTGTAAAGTCTGCTTCATTTGTGATAGAAGCTGCAGAAACCCCACGGGAGCAGTTCAAGTCTGTCCTATTAGATTTATTGAATCAGATTGATTCAACAGCCATGGGTTGGGTTGGGTTGGGTTCCTCTAGGTGCAGGGAGAAGATGAGATTGAAGGTTAGGAGTGAAAAATGAATGAATGGGGGCAATGTCTTCAAAGCCGCGTGTTCTCCAGCCTGATAAGAAGGCTTTGGCAGGGACGTTTGAAAGGGCAGGGATGCTAAAGAGCATGGTAGTGGCTGAGGAGGTGGATTTGGAGGGCTGCCGGGTCCTTGGCTGACAGCCTTCAGAGAATGCAAAGCTTGGGATATAGAACAAATCCATTTGGGGTGGGCCACTTTCCCTCTGGGGCCTGCCAGGGAAAGATTTTGTAACCTCCGATGGCTGTTCTGTGCTCTCTAGTCCCTTCCAACTCAGAATGCCACCACAGAACACAGGAAATCCACCACAAACATTTTCTTAGATATCTTTGTGGGAGGGATGACTATGTTCTTCCTCATAGACCGGCTGGTCAACTCATACCATTGGTATTCAGTTAGCAGCAGCGTGTTCAACCACTTTGTGACCTGGGATCATAATTGCCTATGGACAGATCTGTAAAACCAAATATAGTTGGTATGGCCAGAAGCTGTACTCCACAATAGAAAGGTGTGCCCAAACAAAGTCATTGCACAAGTTTCAACTCATAGAGACTCTGCAGCGAATTTGAGAGGCTATAAATCTTTATATCGTAGCAAATAGTTTCTTCTGTCTCATATACAGTGACTGGAAGTTTGGACCACTGACCTTTCAGCTAACAGTTCAATATCTACCCAGTAGCCCCACTAGAGCCCCTTCAATATGCATGTATAGGTTTTGAAAATGACATTTCTAGAAACTCTAAGAGTATGTTTATACTAATCCTTGTCTCCAAGAAGCATTCTGGCTGTACTGCTTGAAAGAAAAATGTTTTGGTAGTCAGTAGTACTGTCACTTTTCTATATGAACACAAAAATAGCTAAAATGCATTGATATTTTCTTCAGTCCTGCTTATTAAATGTCCAACTGCCACATGCAGATGAAGCGAGTGGAAGTGTCCTGGCTTGGGTCCGGTATACCCCCATCCTCACAGTAGCACCCTGGCTTTTCAACAGTTTCATGAGGTCTTATGCAACAGATTTACCTAACGTAATGTGTCCTTCGATTTCTTGATGGCCGTCTCCATGAGCAGTGACTGTGGATTCACAGACCTCTTGAGACACCCTCATTTTATCAGATTTCACTTTCCTGAAGAAAAAAAACAAACAACCTCTTTCCTCATTTCATTTGAAATGCTTTCTAGTACTGAAAGCACCTGGTTTCAACAAAAAGCCAGTTTTCAAAAGGTTAGAGAGGCAGTTTTTTTCCCTCTTTTTTATGTTCATTCAGTCATTAAGGATTTTTGTCTTAATTAAAGCTATTTTTTGGAACATATTTCCTTGGACTAATCAATATCAAGAGTTATTACTATATTTTCTGTTTTTATTTAAAGACAATAATTATTGAGTCTTAAATAGGACCAAGACACAGTAACCACAGAGGCATATTATCAGATGAGAGTGACCATTAACCCAAGGTTATAATGTTGCCCATGGGTTTGTTGAAATATAGAATTTTGAGAATATGTGAGGTCAAATAAAACTCAAAAATCATGGCTAGTGGCAGATCAATGCGTCCAAGTTACAGTGGAAATTGCCAAGTGTGATCAGGGACATGAGTGAGACACCTGCATTATATTACCATGTTGGTTGAGGAGTTACCCTAAAGCAGTCAGATCATGGCCCAAGACTATATGATCATCTCCATGAAGGACATGCCCAGGTGGACGCCTGAGGAAGAATGTCCCTCTCTGAGCTGGTCAGCCCATACATGTCTTTTTGAAAGTCATGCCTACTCAAATGTCTAGAAATTTCTAGTCTTTAAATTCTTGCTTCATAAAGTATGATTTTAGAATCAGTCCTGCCTGCATCATAACAGAGTTTATTAGAAATGTTGACTTGAGGGCCATAGTCAAATTTGTTGTACCATTAAATGGCATTATTCTTTGATCACATCAATTGTGACTAGTGCTCCACTGGATTCACATGAAACAAATCCTCTAAATAATTCCCATGACAAGATCTCTGGCCACTTAGTTCATATAGGGAGTACATTTTCAATTTATTGATGCTGAGAAGAATCTTATATGTATTTGAGGTATTCCACTTAATGGAGCAGTTTGAAAACATCAAAGCATACATCAAACAAAAAATCTTTGTCACAGATGAGAGTTTCTAAAACTGCTGTGAGTAATTGCTTAGCTATCTTGCTATAAGTAATGCTTTTAGAAAATATTGGTGAGACTTTCAAGTTTTAGCATTAAATATGTTTTCCTTCGTAAGTTATCATTAAATTTGCCAATCTTGATTGAGGTAGAAATCTACTCAAGGTTGAGAAGCAAGGAGAAGGCTGTAAAATGTTACATGTGTTTCTCCCCATTTTACAAGGGCTGGTCATAAATAATTGCTGGAAAATCATGGAAAATATTATGGAAAAATATAAAAGTATAAAGCTATTCTTATGACATTGCCTTCCCCTGGATCTATAAGTTCCTGAATGTTGTATTTCCATCTAAGTCTTCTTTCAAAGAATTCAGAGTTCTTGAATTTCACTCTCTGTCAACACTGTAGTTTTGGCATCCTTAAACACCTCACATCATGCTCCTTTTCCATATTCCTTGAGATATGAAGCAGCAAGATATTGACTAAAGGGAGGGTAGGGTTAAAAATAATCCTCCAAACACTGTTCTTGCTGCATGTGCAGGGTCCTTGCCCTGGTGCAGGGACAAGTTATGAGTGAGATGTTCCTGGAGTTCCTTCTTGTTCTTCTTCCTCTTTTTTAAAAATCATTTTACTGGGAGCTCTTCAGCTCTTATCACAAGCCATCCATCCACCCATTATATGGAGGACTTTTGTACCTACTTTGCCATGATAATTTTCAAAACATTTTCTTTATACTTGAGACTTGAGTATTTCTTATCAATGCAGTTTTCAACTTTCTTAAAAGTTCTTCTTAATAAGCTCTGTAATTTTCATATGTCCTTTGAGGAAAATCTGTCACGAATACTCCTTTGAAATTAAAAAGAAAAGTTCTCATAGCCATCTGAGGTAACCTCTCTGATTTGAAATTAACTGGCCCAGCAGATTCCTTGGGAGCCACTGTGCTGGTTTGTGTATGAAGGCCCCCTCACAGCTCAGCCAGTCATATGACTCAGAGAACTCGTCTGTAGCCATCCACTTCTATCACAGAGACATGCTTCAATATATGTTGTTTGGAGCCAGCCATTGGCTATGTGACTGGAGCTCTAGTAAGAATACTTTTAAATTATCCTGGTCCATTCAATATCCACTTTTCTGCTCATGTAAAAGAACCACCCTATCCTCCTAAAAACCAGGCAGGTTATCACTCATTATGCATTGTTATCAGGTGCAGCTAGTGCTATTTATGTGAACAACAGTAAATGAGGCAACATACTAATTTTCACTGCAACATCCTTCCTGAGAGGACTTCAAATGACTTTTCTAGCTCCCTTGCTCAAACTCTGTACTCCACAACTTTTTAGCATTGTTTACATTACAAGATTAGTTTAGGTCTTTTTTGCTTTCATCCAGAGCAAATTTTAGATGAAGAATGTCATCTTCCTAAGTTTTTTTCTTCAATTCACAGATTTTGAAATATCATGATCTCCCTGTCATCTCTATTTAAATAAAAATTTCCTTTTGCACATCAAGTTCTCAGTTTTCTGTTTTGATATAAATAAGCATCCTCTGTGGATATATATGGAATTATATTCATATTGCTCTTATGGAGTTTATCATTATTGCATAAAAATATTTTACATTCCTATTTATCCCTGTAGATACAGTATCCTGTATTAAAATGACTCTCCATTAGTGCCTTGCTAAACACACAGTGCACTCTCAGCAATGCTTTTTAAATGAAAGTATTAATTTTTCATCAATTAGGCATTAAGATAAATTCTTCCAAGCAAAGTATCCCTTTTATTTTTTTCATTATAAGTCTTGTAGCAACCACAAAAGAAACCACCACAGCAGACATTTATTGAGGACTTATCTTTTTCTCTGGGCATTGAGCTAATAGCTTGCCATCCATTATTTATCCCATTTAATCCTCACGACAGTCTTCTGAGGTAGGTGCAATTACCATTCTTATTTTAAGATAAGGAAACTCAACAAAGATATCACACATTTAACAAATAGTAGTATGAGAACAAAAGCTCAGATTCTGACTGCCCTGCCTGCTATCTTTGAACAGGCACAAAAATCAACTCCCTTCATGATTGATATGAGGGTTAATAAAAGGCTTTAGCCAGTTACACGAAAACAGAACATCTGAAAGTGATCTCCTTCCTATTAACTAGAAATATAAATGGCTCCCCCTCAGAATGTTTCCAATGTTTTCACCATGAAGTGTATTTATTAATGCATTAAGTTCATTCACGAGAAATAGATCCCATTACTTACTTGGTATGACTATCTATGCATACCTCGTTCATTGTTTAACAACCTACAGTACACATTTGACAAACATTTGCTAGCTGAAAGGGAGGAGGGACTTGAAGCATTTGCTGAGGAAAATCAAGGATGGCAACCTTTGATATGAATTACAACTTAATGAAAAGAAAGCAAAAACCTCACAATTGAAACTATAGGTAACATGGTGATAAATTTTTTAAAAGAGTTGTCAAGGATTTTATCTTGCTTGTATTCTAAATCCATGCTCATGGAAGCCAGACTCAAACAATCCAGTGAAGTATTGAACTGGATAAATCTGCTGCGCAAAATCTCTTTAGAATATTGAAAGCCAAGGATGGTACACCTGACCCAAGTCTCTTATGCATGTGAATGTTGGGCACTGAAGATGAAAGAATTGACACAATTGCACTATGGTGTTGATAGGAATGTTGAAAATCCCAAGGAGTATTGTGTTAGTCTAGGTAGACTAGAGAAACAAATTCATAAACGCACATATGTATATAAGAGAGCATTTTATACAAAGGTTAATTGTACATTGAGAAAACATCCAAACCCAATTCAGTCCAAGGTCATACATCCCATATTAGGCCATATGTCCAACACCAATCTATAAAGTCCTGCTCAGACTCGGGGACACATGCAATGATGCCTAATGCAGAATGATCAAAAGCGAGTGAGTAGAAAGTCTTTGGATCCAGTGGCATTTTAAGCATCAGCCTGGCAGAGGTCATTCTGTGGTTTCTTCACCATCCAAGGTCTGGTAGCATCAAGGTAGGCTCAAGTGGCTTCTCCTCAAGGATGTCTCACAGGAAGTCAGCCTTGTCCGTCCGCTGACTCCAAGGGAGTGAGCTGAGAAAGTGTCTTCTGCCTCCAAGAAAGAATTTCTCAATTCCCCACAATTCTCAGGAGAGAAAGGCATGCCTGCAGAGATGTCCCGTTGGCTGTCTTCAGATTGGCAGGCTAGACTCCACTCCTTCACTCTTAATCCTCAAATTGACAGCAGATTAGGTGCCGGGCACAGGCGTCAAAAGAACAAAGAAGTCGGTCTTGGAAATTTGGTCAGATTGCACCTTAGAAAAAAGGATGATGAGGCTGTGTCTCAAGTTCTTTGGACATCTTTATGGGAGAGATGAATCCATGGAAGAGGACATTATGCTTGGTAAAATAGAGGGATATCAAAAAAGAGAAAGACATTGGGCAAAATAATTCTCCCAATGGTCCTAAAACTGGGCTCAAACAGAGCAGCCATTGTGAGGATGGAACAAGACAAGGAAATGTTTCATTCTGCTGTGCCATGAAGTAGGCAGCGGGAAAGTCAGTACCCACTTGACAGCATCTACCAACTCTCTGTTGGTTGATCAGCCCTCTTACTCTTGAATGTTATCTTCCATGGAGACAACTCAGGTGAGCAATAAAAAATGCTGCTTGTATTCTGTAAGATCCTGAATCTTTTAAGTAACAAAGAGTTAGACATTTATTTCCAATTGTTGAATATAAGAAGTAGCAATTATTCATCAGTGCTTAAATGGTGCTTTGACTAAATGTACTTTTCATTTGAAATGCATAAAATAGCATTGAGTTTTTGCACACCCACAAAAATTACATTTCCAAAATATCTTTTTATTTATATGAGTGAAAATAAAATTCAATTATATAAATATTGTCGGTTCAAAGTTTCTAAATCAGCAGGAAATAGACAAATTGTGTTAAATGTTAATGATAATATATCAGAAATATTTTGCCTATATATGTAAGATTAAAGGGAAACAGTGATATGAAAAAATTTTCATATCTTGCCTGGTGTCTTGGCTATCAAAAATAATTATTTTCATCTAAATTTGGCCTTCTTATTTATCATTCTTTTGAATCAGACTTTATATGTAAAAAATATTTTTAACATTATGCTTTTATTAACTACATGTAACAGTTTGATTGGCAAACACTATTTTCAAAACTGCACTTGTCTCAATCATTTGAAGATACTAAGGATTGGTCTTTTCTCCATATAAGCAAGGATTTAAGCAAGGATCACACTGTGCACTAAAATAAATTATTTTGTCATATTTATCATTTATTTTCCAACATTAAGTTTACATAAATAGAATAATTATGTATTTTGTTTCTCCTGATGGGACTAAAGATCGAAATTATTTTAGTCAATATGACTTTTCTCAATAATACCATTGACTTTTTGCTACAATCCTAGGATGGCAATGAATGTAACCTTGGGTAGTAATATTGCTTGAAATATTCCTGAATGGAATGAACTGAAAGGATTATTCTACTCAATTTCCTAGTATAAAGTATGTTACAGAATTCATTTCTCAAACCATCCATTATTTCATAAAGTTTTCATATACACCCGCAAGCTGTCAAGTGCTTTGCTATGTGTTGAGATGAACAAGAAGATTGAATGGCCTCACTGCAAAGGCATTCAATGTTTAGTTGGGGAAAAAAAATTCTGAAGCAACATTTTCAAATCAAGCAATTTAAAGTCCTTACCTTAGGAAATATTTAAACAGTAGCACTTTGAATAATACTCAACTTTTAAAGATTTATGAGATATTCCTGATAAAATCAGACAATGCTTTCATCATCTAGAAATGTAATGTTTTTAAGTAAATCTAGGCAATTGGTGTTGCTATAATTTATAAACAAGCCTATTATTGTATGATTTATATTCTTAAAGACCAGCTTTAATGTAATATCTGCTATTAAAAATACTGCCAAAAATTTATGTTAGCCAAATTTAACTTTTAACTTGGTTGCAAAATATTGTTTTAGTATTTCCAAATATTTTACAGAAAGACACCATGTTTATAGTGCCATGATGAGTCAAATTTATTCAACACCAGTGAGGGATTTCTTTGGATCAACTCACTTCCATTTTGCATGAGATAAAGTACTTTTATTTAAAATTATATTGTTATACATTGGAAAGTTAACATGTAATTTCATATATGAAGTGCCCAGGTCTCATGCTAATAATATATCATACCTAATTATTTTCAAGCATTTTTATACTATAGAAATGTAATGATCAAGTTCTGCCATAAATATTGGCATACTCTTATAAAGCCAAGTAATAGGAGACATCCCAAAATTTGGCTCTACCAAGCCAGGTATTTTTCATTTTTCAAAATATATAAAAAAGAAATTTCTTTTTGAATTACTTTATGGTGGACACCAGAAAATCATCTTGCAATTTATTTATATTACTTAATTTGAACCCTTTTCTCATTCTTCTATTTTCTTTACTGGCCATAAGATTTATTATTCATTTTTCTCATACCTTCTAGAATAAAACATTATTTAGTACTTGTGAAGACAGAATCTAAAACACAATATTTGTCAAGTTTTGCACATTTCTCAGGTTCCAAATAAGTGAAAGTAAATTTTATATTCTGGAGGCCTTGTAGAAATATGTCCAAAAGAATATTTTATTTCACAAGTTCTGGAATGCACTATTCATTCAGAATGAAACAGCCTTGTTTCATGTAGTAGGCATCTCTTAGTTTTCTTTTTTTTTTAGTTTTTATTTTTCTTTTCCTTTAAAATCATTTTATTGGGGGCTCGTACAGCTCTGATCACAATCCAAACATACATCCATTTTGTCAAGCATTTTTGTACATTTGTTGCCATAATGATTTTCAAAGCATTTGCTTTCTATTGGAGTCCTTGATATCAGTTCTTCATTTTTCCCCTCCCTTCATGTTCCCTTTTCCCTCATGACACCTCAATATCTTAAAAATTATTATTGTTTTCTCAAAGTTTTCAGTTCTCCAAAACTGCCTTGCTTTAAGAACACCATCAAGCCCTTTTCTCAGAGTAATCTGCATTGACATGGGGGAATAAAGCAAAACAGTAGGGCCTAGCATCTCAGTGTTGCTATAACCAGTGGGAAAATAAAGTTGTATTTACTAGTGATTTTAATAAACTTTATTTTCCCACCAGGTGATTTTAATAAACACAACTTTATTTTCCCACAGGTTCAAAGCTGTATGTTCAGATTCAGAGCATGGCCTTCATGGATCTCTCAGCCCACTCTGAGGGAAAATCCTTCTCTCAGCTTCTCCAGTAGGCTTGGGGATTCCCTGGAGAACTCCAGATGACAAGGCTTTATCTCCTCTGTGCTTCTTTGTTTTCATGCCTAATCTTTTGAGAGATCAAAAGCCATAACCTTACAACACATTCTACTTGCGATAGGGAGCACATGATGGGGGAAGGATTCTCAGACAGAAGTATAAATATTGTTTTATTTGGTATACTGGCTGATGGGCACATAGGCATTCATTTCAATATTTGTCTTCAGGCTCAAAATATATGTTACATATACTCTCCTCTGTGGATGATGCATTTCATAATAAAAAATTAATATCATGAAAAAAATACATTCTATACCAGTGTAGCATAATTTGCACCCCTCCAAAGAACACACCAAAAAACAAACCCAAGATCCACTCAAGTTTCACAGAAACTTTCAGTCATCCGACACCTTTGTTGAAACTAAGTCACAGTTTATCTTCATTGCTTCCCTGGCCCTTCTCTTCATATGGCATCAGAGAGGTCCCTAAACTGCCATTTCTCACTATGAACATGATCTATGATGAGTCCTTTCATGGCAATACCAGGGAAGGATTAGTCAACTTAAACTTTATCTGGAAAAGCAAACTAGACCTAAAACCCAACATCAAATGCATAGGTGAGAAGGCAAGCTTCATTCTTTGCCAAAATGTCAATAGGATTTTTAATTTTTTTTGTTTGTTTTGTGTTTTGTTTTTTTGGGGGGGCATCACTGTTCTCTGGTGGTCATGGGAATTATCCAGTGCTGCTCCTGACAGTTGCTGCTGGATTTGAACCACTAAACCCGAGGGCCACAGTCCCGCACTCAAACACTTACACCACCGGTGCTCGGCACTGGAATTTTTAATCTTATCTTGGGATTTTACCATTCAAGAGCGCAATATTTTTCCTATAGATAATTGTCAGATATTGCATATATGTATGATAGTAATTTTATAATATCATAATCTTTTCTTACTTTGAGAAAACCAATTGGTCATAAGCCTGTAACCTGATCTAAGTTAATTTCTTGTTCTCTGCCTTATCTGTCTATTCTACATTTAAGTAAAAACAAGAAAAAAATCAAAATACAAGTTAATGTAGAATTGTACTTCATAGAATGTAGTAAGCTTCAACAAAAAACAATTAATAGTCAGTTTTTCAGATGACCCCAACCCTTGTTCTGATCTATGGTACTAGGCTTCTCCATTTGTTTCTTTATCAAAATGAAATCAATTAGATTCCTGAGTATTCCATTTAGTCTGTTGTAAAGTATTTCTGTTGTTAAACAATAGCATTTTTAATGAATATATGATTTTCAACTTGAAAATAATAAGCACAAATGAAACAGTCTAAAAGCATTTTTCTTACTACATTCTAGGAAGTACAAAGGCAAAGGTCTTGGCTATAGGAAAGTGATCCATTCTATTGTCTCAAAATAAATAAATAAATAAATAAATAAATAAAATTACTATCATACAATTATACATATATTACTTTTGCATCTGAGCACTGAAAAATATATGCTTCAGAGTTGTGTAAGCACTTACAACTCAGGCTGTATTTACTTTTGATTGCCATTGGCTTGTTACATCATACAGTTCACATCTATTCATTCAACCGTATAATCTATGACAATAGATGATCAGAAATCAATTAAACCTCAGAGAAGCAGACACATCTTGTCGATGATAGCTGTGGCTTTGTAATGTGTCAGAGTGGCTAGACTGAACTATATCTCCTAGAATCCGTTTCCAATGATGGGTCAGGGCAGAGGGGTTCTTGGGTGAGATTTGGAGGGGAATGAGGAACAGTCATTGTGTAGCTCACTTACCCCAATCTGCCAGTCCATGTAGCGGCATAAACCAACAACGATCTCACAATGGACTCCTGGCTCCACTTCCACTTCTCAGACTCCAGGGCTCGGTATGAATTCAGTTCCTTAGCACCTGACACCAGCTTCCCAGCAGAACACTCATTATCAGCAAGGTGAGGCTCAATGAGAATTGCCGGTTTATGCCTGTAGGCTCCAGCTGGCCCTTGCTCTCTCTCATTTTACATCCATTGTTCCTTCCAATTGTCTGCACCGCAGACTTGAAGCCCCAGCGTCGAATGTAAAGAGGATAACAGATGACAACATTGCAGAAGGTCATGTCTGCTGCTGTTTCAGAATGTGGATGTGTGCGAATACATGTAATCTGCTTCTCTAATCCAATACTCAGTGCTGAAGCCATCCTGAACAACTCAAGCCAAGGTGCTTTGACTTGCAAAGCATTTTGAAAATATATTTTGAAAAAACCAAATCAATCAAACAGTTATTTCATTTATCCTGAAAGTGATCAACAAAATATCCTAAATTCTAAAGGTAATCCCACGAGTATGCTCAATATCATGTATAATTTCATGTATATTTGATTTTCTGAATAGAAATCCTTCGAGTACAATATTTATGAAATATTTTATTTTATTTAAAATGTTTTAAGTAAGGTAATATCAGCTTACTATCTATCACAGTCTATAGCTAGTGACTTGTGCAAATAATAATATCTGTGTTCTCATTCTCAAACCATATCTAATATTTAAATTTTTATAGTTAAATATAAAAGCAAGTAAACACATATGTTGATCCATAGTGGAGAGTTCAACCAATTGTAGACTTTAATAGTTAGAGTTGGCAAAGTGTGCTCTAAGCAACCACAGTTAAACTTTAAATGTAAAACAAAAGAAGAAAACGAAGTCAGGCTGAAAAAACACAAACTATCACACACGCATATTGTTACTGTGTTGTGTGAGCCCAGTGATGTGGTCATGGTGAACTGAGTTGCGATCCTCATGGGTGGTAGTTGGAAACCAGCAGCATCTCTCAGGGGAAAGATGAGCTTATGTCCTCCAGTAAAGAGTTACCATCTCGGAAACCCCCAAAGGAGGTACTATGAGTTGGTATCGACGCAATGGAAGTGATTTTAGTTTGGGTTTTAATGCTTTGTTATTAATCATATACATATCATTTACTAATCTATATGCTAACTTTTCTGGTTTATGTATAAGTAAATAAAAGTTGTATTTCTCTTATTTTGTTGCTAACAGAGAAGCCCAGATTATGAACACCCACATTTATGAACAATTCCCATTTATCCTTTAAAGTTTTGTAAATTAGCTTCCACTTTAAACAATTCACCTAAACACTACTTGCAACTAATTCTTTATCACAAACACCCTCACTTGCTGCACCTGCAACATTTAAATTACTGAAGTAGCTTCAAACCAGTCTTTTGCACAAAAGTTAGGCTCCATAAGAGCCAAGTGCCTGTGCGCTTATCTGCAAATTCTTGGAGACACCACTAGAATAGGGCTCATGCCCTGATGACTGCCTCTAGCTGCTGAAGTTGCTCCTGGGCTGTTTTTTCCTTGTTTGTTTTTTAACTCCAGTTTTTCATTGTACAAAGCTGCTCAATTAAAATGTTAAAATGTCAGTAGTTCTCTCACTAATTCTTGAGAAAACTAAACCACTTCCAGTGCATACTGCCCCTCTTAAACTTGCAGTCACACAATTTGTTAAGATGTCAATACTGACCTCAAAACAGAAATAAGAAAAAAAAATCAGAAAGAAGAGTAGGTTAAGGTCAGGTAGGCTGACCACATGAGATATTACTTTCCCAGCTAAGCATGTAGTCAGCTGATTTGATTCATTCAATAAATAAAAACATTGCATTTTCTTCCATTTACAGATTTTCCCCCAAATTGAGCACATAACTGCACTCAAAAACATAACCTATATCTGAAAATCTAGGTAACGTATCCAAGAAAAACGTTTACACCAGCAGTGAAAGCATTATGTAGAACCATTCATTTCATCTACAGCATTATAGGTATAGTCATTTTTTTATAAGTTAGATTTTGCCTAGTGGTACATTGGTAAAATTTTCAAAAGAAATGACTGCTGGACCCATCCACACTGAGATTCAAAACACAAGCTTAGCAGTATCTGAGTAAGAACGAACCCCCACTCACAGGCCTGGTAAGGATAACAGCAAATGTGTCCTTGTTGAATATTCCCAATGTTTAAGTACTTATTGCAATGACTCTCCAAGGCAGGCAGGTCAAACATAAGTATGTTTTATAAATAATCATTTTTAATACCACTCTATATTTAGGTTTAAAGGTGATTATGATGTCATAAAATAGTCTCATATGACATAATTCCCTGAAACTGATTTGGGGTATATTTTATGTTTCTAATAAGCATTCATTGGTTTACACAGAAGTAGGAAGAAATGGTAACAGAGATATCTAAACTTAGAATATATCTATCTAAGTTGTCTTCATGATATATTTTCATTGTCAGGGTTTATCACCAATTTTCATAATCGATGTTTCCTCTGCAAGACCACAACTTTTTGTATAATAAATATAATCCAGTAGTCGTCACTTTTAGCTGATTATTTCTAACCTCTGAGGAGTCTCAAGGTATAATGGACAAAATATCAAGAATAATTAAGAATAATGACAGTGAAAGCCATGCTATCAAACAATGTACATCCAGACTTGGTTATTTTATATCATATCTTTGAAGAAGGTACTCAGAAAATGTATAACTATCTAGTATTCTCTGTCTCTTTTTTTATTTTGAATAACAAGCATTATTACAAAAAAGCTCTTATGCAAATTTATAGCTCAAAATCTGAATTTACATTAAAAATTCTACTGGTAAGATCATTTGAGTCAGAAACTTGCACCTCACTCAATAACTGTAGTATTTTGAAAGTTAACAAAAGTAAATAAAGGTATGTGTCATGTCACATGAAGTGTTAAAAAATTGTATTAGTTTGTCTGGAATACGGTACCTTCATTATATTGCTACCGTGTGTGTGTGTGTGTGTGTGTGTGTGTATAGTCCTTGCTTAAAAGCTCTACAGCTACAGACTCCATTACTGCATAGATAAGCTAATGAGTGCTTATCAATGTAATCTTAGTAGTAGTTCTCCAGATAAATTAGAAGAGAGAAAACTAATGTGCTATCTTATATTATCACATTAGTCTAAATTCATATCATAAAGTGTCAAATCAGATAGTAATGATTTATACTAATCCTACCACACACTGTTAAACATAAAAATTGAGGATTTTCCATCTTACTTTAGATATTCAAGTTAATGTTAAAAAAACACTCTTCATAAGTTCACATATTGATAAATAAGGGCTAAGTAAATTAATCTTGCTATCAGCGGAAATCTAATACCTAAGATTGGGAAGTAGATCATGTTCTCCTCTTCCCACATTTCACGCTCATCTCCAGCTGCCCACGACTCTGAGCCCAGCCACTCACAGCTGAGGGAGAGTTCCCCCATTAGGATACCTTCTTTCACACCAGCTGATCATCCCACAGGTTTCTGACCCTATCCATCCAGAGACTGGGTTTGCATGGTGGAAGTGCATCTACTTCCAATCATTGAATACTTTCTTCAGCAATCTAAAGGAAGGTATCTTTCTCCTGTGGACTCTCACTGCCTCTATGAATTTGCTGGACAAAGTTATTTTGTCACTGTGTCAGACAGGGTTCTCCACAGAAACAAAATCAGGACGCTAATAGTTATAGCGATAGATAGATGTCTAGCATAAGAAATAAATAATCTAGAAAGTAGTGCAAATGGCTCCATGAAACTCACTTGCATGAGACAGCTTATATGATGGAACTCCTTTGAGTCTTGAGGGCCACCAGGTAGTCAGTCCTCTGTAGAGCAATTCAAACTATCTGGCCACCAGCAGCAAACAACAAGTCAGGTCACCACTAGTCAGCCAGCTGACAGGATCTGATAGTCCCCAGGTCAAGATGATGTATATTCCAGTAGCATGGTGAAGCAGGGCTTGAAGGAAACTCAACTCACAGTGACACAGTCTATGGTTAGATATCCAAAGGTAGTGTAGCTTATAAATCAAGGCAGCTGGCTGGTCTGAAAATCCAAGAGCAAGACGGAAAGGTGGAGACTCACCCTGCCATTTAAATCTCTGCTCATCAATTAATTTCACATGTGTTCATTGGCCATGTCAAAACAAACTTACCTACCACAATTATGGAGAATATATCCTACTTACTGATAGTGATTTATTACAGCTAAAATGAATGCAAATAAAGAAATAGATCAAACGATGTCTTCAAAGAATCTCAGCAATGAGTTTCTATATCCCAAAGAGCAATGTGCTTTCTTGAGCATAACCATGAATAAGAAAGTTCTCACCCAGTAAATGCATCAGAGCTTTAGGATTCTAGATTTTTAGCTGCCTTGCTGATTGGCTAAGGTTGATAACATCATGCCTTCCCAGCTGTAGCAAGTATCTTTCCTACAGGTAGGCCCTGTTTGATCTGATCAGATCCCACCTATAAAGCTTCAGCTGTGGTCTGGTTCTAAAGCACCAAGAATAAGTACCACATTACTTTCTGCAAGGTGGTCTTACACTTTACCCATACCACCTACCAATCCAATTGTTACCTGAATGTCTTTACAGTTTTAAAGCCTTTACATTTTATTTTTAGTATAATAAAATCTTCTGGGGTCTTAAAAGCTTAAAATTGAACAAGCAACCATCTAGCTCAGAAGCAACAAAGCCCACATGGTAGAAGCACAACAGCTTATGGGACCACGAGGTGTCAAAGGGATCAGTTACCAGGCTTCAAGAACTAAAACTCATAACATTGCGTACTCACCTTCCTGAAATGATCACTGATGATAAATGTGTGCATAAACAAATGTGGTAAAGAAAGCTGATGGTCCTCGGCTATCAAAAGATATAGCATCTGGGGTCTTAAAGGCTTGAAAGTAAACAAATGGCTATCTAGCTCAGAAGGAACAAAGCCCACATGGAAGATTGTGTGACCATGAGGTGTCAAGGGAATCCGTTGCCAGGCATCAAATAACTAAAAATTATATCATTATAAATGAGGGGGAATACAGATGGGGGATCCAAAGCCAATCAATGGGTGAAGCAACATCCCCTTACAGAGGGGTTGCAGGGAGGAGATGAGTCAGTAGAGGCACAGTGCAGTAACAATGAAATATGCAACTTTCCTCTAGTTCTCAAATGCTTCCTTCCACCCACTATCATGATCTCAACTCTACCTTACAAATCTAGCTAGACCAGGGAATGTACTCTGGAGTGGAAAACATGGGGACTTTAGGATAGATGATCCCTCAGGACTAACGGTGGGAATGGGGATACCCTCAGGGTAGAGGGACGGTGGAGTTGAAAGGGGGAACCAATTTCAGGGATCTACATATAAGCTCCTCTCTGGAGTATGGATAACAGGGAAGTGGGTGAAGGGACACATCAGAGAGTGTACGATATGAATTGGTAATAATTTGTAAATTATTAAGGGTTCATGGGGGAGGGGAAGAAGAGAGGAAGGGGAAATATGGGGAGCTGGTACTAGGGGCCTGAGTGGAGGGATGATGTTTTAAGAATGATGATGGCAACAAGTGTGCAAATGTGGTATGCGTACAATTGACATATGTACTGATCATGATGGGAGCTGTATGAGCCCCCAATAAAATGATTTATAAAAAAAAGGAGGGGGCAAAAGGGGCTTATACCAAGGGCTAAAGAATAAAAAAGATTACCTTAATTAGTCCTCTGCTGTATCTCTGAGAAAACATCAGGATTGATGTCTAATGTTACAGATAAACACTAAAAGCTTCAGAGAGTAAATTGTTACACAATTATCAAGGTTACACAATTGGTAAATTGATTATATTCAAAATATAAGTCGGTCTTTTCTAATTTCTGTTATATTATATAAATCATGTGCAAACTTCTCCAAATATTACATTGTTTGTATCAGAAAGTTAAATTGGTTAACTATTCCAATTTTATTCAGTTGCTCAGAATATTTATTAAAATAAAATTTTAATTTTGTTTAATGTTAAATATCTAATTGTATCCGAGTGAAATGAAAAATGAAGTTAAAAAATCCCATCTTAGAAAGACCCAGTTACAATATACAAAAAAAGTAAAAACTTACAGGGGACATTTTTAATTCATGTTCATAACCTTTATTCAATGCTGTGTATGTGTCACCTTCTCTGTCAATCAAAGTCAAATCATGTTGAACTAGAGAGGTCAAAATTTATTTTCACACCATGATAGGAGCAAGCAATGCAACAAAAAAAAATAACATGTAAGAAGGTAACTCTTTAGTGGTCTCTTAAATTCCTCAAAATTTTTTATGAGAAACAAACAAACAGGAAAGACTCATTTTGTAGACATTTGGTGGGTGATGCTGATTTTACAAAGAGATGCTGAAATTTATAAGGAACATTACACCTACGATAGTGTGACAGTCCTGAAGATAAGGTAGTGTTCTGCCTCCATATTAAATCTATGCTAATGGTATATAGAGGGATTGAGCCTCTGACGAAGGGAATACAATGTTTTACTTAGCCAGGAACCTCATTCTTTCCAATCCAGTCATTCCTTACAGTATAAAAGGAAGGTCAGAATTGAATTAAATCTATTACCACAAAAAAAGGTTGACACAATTCCTAAAATTCTTTAAAACTCATAAATGCTCACAAGAGTAGAAGCCTGATCTTGTTCTTCCCTATGAAATCTGCTTACACCCAAAGGTTTGAGATTCACCTCCGCACAGAGCCATCTCTAAAGGAAGGGATTGCCTGCGGGACCATCAGCTATGACAGAAATCATGGAGCGGTGTCCTGCGCTAACCTGTGTTAGGTCTGCATGTGCCACAATCAGCAACCACTTACTCTCTAGCCCTTTCCATCTGGAAAAAAATGGAATCCGCCCACAAGTCACTTGCTACCATTCACTTAGTTCCATAAACTGCCGCTTCGACAGGAGTATATCGTTGACAATGGCAACTCTACCTCTCCTAGATAAAAGTGTTTTAAGCTAATTCAAGAAATGAGTAAAATGTGACCTCATCTCCAAACTACTTCAGTGATGTTCTAGATGGCACAGTTAGCCATAGAGGTATGTCTACCATCTAAATTAGAAAAGGTAAAATGCATATTGTATAAACCCCTGACAATAATATTCCAAATATATTTTTATATATTAAATAGTCCTTATACTGATTAATATTTAGGGTTTGACATAAAAGCTAGCTTGGTGCTACCATTGAGAAGTTAATAATTTACAAAGACTGCTTTGTAGTCTAATGGCTACACTTGACTCTTGCTACTGCTTGAGGGCTTGCAACTTTGATGTTTCTGTCTTAAATTAAGGGAAGTGAAAGAGTCAGATATCAGCTCTCATTCAGTTGCTTTTCTGAGGGGTTCTTTCAACTGATTTCCATGAAGCTATAACGTCTTTGAACAAGAATACTGATTGCAAAATAAAGCCTGTTCCCATTATCTCCTTAGAGGAAGACATGATAGAGGTGCTATACAGCTTGGAGTAACATTAATTCTTTGTAGGAGATAAGTGGTGTATCGTTAACTCACTGGAGCACATACAGTGAGAGTTTCAGAGAGATCTGCTGGGTAAGCAAATCTTTTCCTCCTCTCCAGTTCAAAATGAAGGAGGAGTTGCCAGGGCCCCTAATTTCCTCTGCCTCTGTGTGTATGTGTTTTCATTTCAAGAAACTCTCTGGACTTCTGGATTTCACTTGTTACCTCGATAACAACTGTGCACAAGGAACACTATCGCTTGCTATCCTGAGACCTAGGAATTGACAGGTAATAGTTCTAAAGGTAAACAACGGTGCCAATTATCCAACCGCAGTGCCCAGGGAAGCGGGCCCACCAAAACCCAGTGAGCTGAGCTGTTGCATAGCGAATGTGCTTGGTAAGAAGGCAACGAAGCTCCTTACCAGGGGCACGTGATCTTTCTTTCTTCCTCTTCACTGCACTTGGTCATTCACTGGCTCTCTACCGACGAAGGGCGTTCAGTGACACTGTCATTTCATAGTGTAATAAAGCATATGGGTACAACTTGAAATGTGTTTGTTTGGATGTTCACATCATGACTAAAAACATTCATTTCAAAATCCATAAAATAAAAACACTCCTTATAGTGAACCCTGACATAGGGAAATCTACAAGAAAATGATTTCTTATTCCTTTCCAAAATATAAGCTAAAAACAATTCTAATATTTTGAACTCATTCCCTCAGTGTTTCTGCTTTTCAGACTCCATTAAGACTTAAACACTTAAAAAGAGAAAATGATCCCTCAAGCCTGGCAGGCCAGAAAAATGAATGGATGCCACTTATTCACTTCAAAATACTATATGAGTGTGAGTTATTGCTAAAACGTGAAGAAACTTGATAATTTCTAATTATTCAAAATATTGCTTTGCAGAGGTTTCACTGATTCCCAATATAAAAGACTTTTTTTTTTTTTTACTTTGAGTGGATGAACTAGCTATTGACAATATGTGAGACAATAAGGGGAAAAATCATTCAGAGGAGGGGTTGTAATTACTACACTCCACACAGCAGATACAGATGTGATTTGAAGCAACTCAAGTGAATGTATCAAGTTTATCAAGACTTTGTGAAAGTTTTATTTTCAAATTTGATGATATTCTGTATGTTTAGTTGATGATATTAAACATTTCAGTGTGTTCTTTTGTGTATTGGTCACTTTTAACAAAATTGAGCAGTCATTCTTTATATCGTCTTTTAATGCATGTCTACCACCTGAGGTCATCTGCATTCTAATATAACCCGAATTAAGTTTATTTGTTTCCAGAAACATAGTGTTGAAATATTAGACTTTTCTTAGGATTCTTCTCAGTTATATTCCAACTAAGCTACTGTTTCTTTTCAAAAATGTCTTAGACAATATTTCTAAAGCACACCTTTATTTTACTAGTACCTGTCAAATTTTCTTTCTTTGTATAGTTTCTGAATTATGTCATAGGGTACGTGCATAAGCATTGCCACAAAATCATAGGAATATTTATTAAACAAAAGTATTAAAGGATGAAGTGAGTGCTTCTCATCATATCACTCATCTATGTCTATGGACTTCTGAAGCTGCATGTTCATTTCTATCCCTCTACTAGAAATGTCTGTGTTCTTTCATTTACAGCATGTCAAAATAAAATTTACAGTCTTTGAGGGGGAGGGAAACTTATCTTCCTTTTCATTGTTCTTTTATTTGTAATAAACAAACAAAAATCCTGAAAGGGGCACATTCTGATCTGTAGGGTGGGTAGGAATAGACTCCCAATGAAATTATCATAGGCCAGTTAATGTTACCCTCAATGTAGGAGCAGGTGCAGTGCATGATGAGGAAAAACTCAACAAATTCCTCAGCACAGCTTTCCATACCTCTTTCTCACATATGCAATTGTCAATTTTCTTTTTTTTTCTCTTTTTTCAATAGTAAACAGAAAAATAAACTCATATTACAATTGGTAACTCTTTCACTTCTCATTTAATCATTGATATATGAACCACAACAGAATAACAATAAGGGTGCAATGGAGCACATTTCAATTTTATTATAACTTTTTCTACATGGTTGTCTTGTGTACTTGGGGAAATTGATTAAGATTAGCTCTTTGGAATCTGCCAAAATACAGTCCTCCAAACCTTCTGAGCATGACTAACATCTGTGCCTTAACTGACTTTCGGATCTCCACAAAAGCCGTTGGTGTGATAGGTCTTGTTCTCTGGCTTATATTGCCCCTGGTTACAAACTTGCCCCTAGTTACAACCCATCCTGTTACATTGGCTTCATTTGCCCTGAACTTGCTTCAGACGATGGCCATCATGCTTGGTACAGTGGAGGGGCAACAAAGGAGGGGAGGCCCTCAAAAGGTGGATTGACACAGTGGCTGCATCCAAGGAGCCATGCAGGAAACAGTTGAGAGGATGGTACAGACCATGTGACATTTCATTCTGTTAAGCAGAGGGCCGCCATGGGTCAGAGCTGCATGCCCAGCACCCAACAACAACACTGGTGGAAAGAACGGTCTTTTGAATCACCTAGTCTTCATGTGAGTGCTTCGGCAATCACACTGGAAACTATCTATCTAATCAGGTGGAATCTCAGTATCAGCAGCTGCCACAGGAATGTTAACTCTGTGGTCCTTCTCTACCTGTTTATGAGCTTCCGGGACAGTGTCTTCAGGGTTGAAAGTGTTCCCTCTTCTGGCTACTCTTTGGCATCTTCTCCCCTTCTGTAAAATACTTGATCTTTCAAAAAAGTCTTATTTATGTGGAGGCAGCATGCCCAAAAACTAGACGCAAAACTTCAATTATCCAGGAAGTTTGTTTAGAAATTTGATATTAGCCCTGTCCTCCAAATCAACATGGCACAAAAGGTAGCATTTAAAAATAGAAAAGAACGTTTAGAAAAGACATTTCAAAAATTCTATGATGGGGACTTACTGAGGGACATTGTCTGCAGTCCTTCACTAATCACAGCCATGTTCCAAAATGTTTTATGTGAAATAAACCCATGAACATATAAGCTGGAATTCTAGTAGGAATACATTTTTATTGCTATCTATCTGGGGGTCTCCAGACAGTATGAATGGCTAATATATCTAACTGCTAACTCTAAATTTAGAAGTTCAAACCCAATATCATTAGGGGAAAAAACCCAAAAAGTTTGGTGATCTACTTTTAAGAAGCCAGACTTTGAAAATCTATGGAGCATAATTTGACTCAACACAAATGAGGTCAATTGGATTAAGCTAAAAACCAAGAACAAATATCATCTATATGTTTATCTCCCTGTGTATCTATGTAGGTTTGTTTACTTGAATTTATTTATTATTATTCAATTCGCAGGGGTAATTTTATTATACTAACAGTCTTCAGAGGTTCCAAGAGGACTTAAAGAGGTTGAGTTATAAAAATTAATCCCTCAACACTAAGAGTGAGAAAAAGTAGTACAAAGAGAATGAGACAGTATATCACTTTTATTCACATAATATTTTCCAGACTTATGTTCATTTCCATGAGTTGTTAGGGAGTCAAATTTACCAAAGGCTTACTAGTCACATAGATTTGGTCATCTCTATCAATAACCTAATAAGAAAATATTTTGTTGAAAGTGCAGTTTGATAAATACCCTCAAAATTATTGTGTTGCATTTTATTATTGATATGAAAATAAAAATGAAATATCTATATTGAAATTATATGCAAATTGCAAGTAATCTCTTCCCAATGACCACAAAGGACTCTGTTCTTTTATGTCTTGTAGTTTGGCATTTAAGAAGCATAGATGATACTTCCAGAAAAGGATAAAATAATTTACCCTAAGGCTATGTTTTCATAAGCAAAGGAGAATTTTAGATAATTACACAATTCAAGCAGAGTGTGTTTGCATTTGCAATATCGTGATGGAACAGCAAGACAAAGCTTTCGCAGGGCACTGCCAAGGAGATTGTGACTGTCTTTCTCCCTCGGGCTCTTCGTCTAATCACATGTAGACACTTTAATCACAATGCTACTTGGTTTTAGTTTCTTCATCTACAAAGTGAGGAGGCACTTTGCCTAAATCATACCAATAATGCTTTCCATTCAAATTTGATATTTTCCTATCTTCCCCTTCCTTTTAAATCACTAAACACAAGTTAAAGTACACTGGGGGTACAGTGGTTAGGCACTCAGCAACCATCCACAAGGTTGGCTGTTGCCCCCCCCTCCCCCAGCTATATCACAATAAAATGGGAGACAGTGAGCTTCCATAACAATTACAATCATGAAAATACATTTTTTTTAAAAAAACATAAAAATGAACGAGCAGTTCCACTCTACAGATTAAACGCTTAAATTCCTTGGACCTTTTCTTCTTTATAAAAATAATAACAGTAATAGGATACTATTAAATATTTGTATTTATTTTAAAGGCAGTGTCTTTGGACAGAATCCCCAAGTAAAAGCATAAAAAGGGAGAAAATAGTTTAAAGACCCATTTACATTGATTCATTTAGCAAAGAATAAAGTCACTATTCCCCTGATACAAAACAGCTTTGAGAACTGAACATGAATGGACTTTTAAGTGGATGAAAAGAGAAAGCAGGTTTTAAACAGAGGTAATCCATACATTTGGTGTTCTGTTGTGAGAAGTAAATGCTTATCCTAATGCATTTTAAGCAAGCTGTATTAATGATTGATGATAGTTTTGATCCTGTAACTAGACCTACAAATTCCTGAATCATTAATGAGGTACTCAACACTGCACAGGATATCCATCTGCTATGAAATGTTTTCATGCAAGATATTAATATTGAAGACCTTACACAAAAACATGAAGGAGAGACTTGAGGGTCAAAATAATGATTGGTATTAAAATATACATCTTTAGATTTTTTTAATTGCATTAATGAAGTTTTTTAAACTTGAAAGACATAATTATAATGTAATAGCATGAATAATAATGGTAAATCCTTTCCAATGTAGAACTTTCCTTCTAAAAATAGCACTATCTACTGAGGAAGTACTAAGTGGTAGGTTTTGTCCTGGTTTTTAAGACTAGAATGAAAAAGAAAATCGGTAAGACTGAAGAAACTCTTATAGTTCTTTATATTGCTTAAAATTCAATTAAGAGAAATTTATCATATTAACTATTATTACGTATGCATTCAGAGGAAACATAAAAGTTGGAGAAATAAAATATAAAATTGATGCTTAGTCTAAAATCATTGTCAACCCAAATGTGCAAAAGTGTGTATCATTCATCATATTCTATTGCCTGCATTAATTGTTAGGTCAAAAGCAAAACTCATTTCTATTGTGTCAGTTCTGACTCATAGTGATGCTATATAGATGCTAGAACTGCCCGTCTAGATTTTGGAGGCTAAATTTTTTGCGGAGTAGAAAGCCTCATATGTCTCCCTCCTACAATAAGGACCATACATATAGTAGCCAAAAAGAGTTCTGTTTGTACAGTGGTTGAATACTCTGCTGCTCATGTAAAGGCTGATGATGCTAATCACCAGGCAGAGGAGTGGAAGTTTCTTTCAGTAATGGTTTTCAATCTTGGAAACCCTACGGGGCAGACTACCCGGTAGAAGAAGATCCTTGTGAATTTACATGTATTTACATGACAGAGAGAGTGGCACGTGGGTTTGATGTTGTTAGGTGTCATCAAGTCAGTGCCTACCCCTAGCGACCTTATGTCTAACAAAATGAAACATTGTCAGGTCCTGCCCTGTCAGTTCCTACCCATAGCCACCTCATGTCCAACATACTGAAACACTGTCAGGTCCTGCTCTGTCAGTCCTTACCCAGAGGGACCTTATTTACAACACAATGGAACACTATCAGGCCCTACCCTGTCCTCACAATTGTTCATAGCATGAGTTCATTGTTGCGGCAGCCATGCCAATCCATCTCCCTAGCTGCCTTCCTCTTTCTCATTGTGCTTTACCCCACCCTATCTCCTGCTCCAGGGACAACACGTCCAACTTGTCTCTAAGGCTGTGCATCTTCCCAGACATATCAGTTTGTCCTTTGAATAGTCCACAAACTTTCAATACTCTTCTCTAGCACCACAATTCATATTTCAAATTTGATAGTTGTCATTTAATATTTCAAACTTAATAGTAGTCACAAATTTGATAGCTGTCGCAGAATACTTTTGTTGTCAGCTATCTTCAAGTAAGTTGTGTGTCTAGTGACTTATGCACAACAGAAAAAAAACCTAACCTGTTCCTTCGCCAACCTCACAATCATTGCTATGTTTGAGACAATTTCTGCAGTCACTTGGAAAATCCACTTCTAGATATCCTTTCTGCTTTTCCTTGACTGGTGTCATGGTGACATGGTGTCTTTTCCTAGGGACTCTATGCCTCAAAGCCTCCATATCCTCCCTTGTAAGGAGTATACTGCCTGTACATCTTCAAAGACAGGTTTGTTTCTTCTTCCATCAGTGAATTCAATAGTCTTTCCCAACAGTCTTAGTCTTAGTCAATAGTCTTCCCAATTGGAAGACATCAGTTGTTCAGCGTTGGTATTTTAATCAGGCGATTGAGGATTTCATGGCTTAGATCACATTCACCTTAATTCTCAAAGTGGCATCTTTGTTTTTTATCACTTTAAAGAATTTCATGTAGCATATATGTCCAGTGCAATTTGTGTTTGCTTTCTTAAGTGTTGATTTCATGGACTGTAATTGTGGATCAAAGTAAATGCAATCATTGAAAGCTCAGTATTCTTACTATTTATTATGATGTTGCTTATTGATCCACTTACATTTTTTTTTTGTGATTTGTTGTTCATATTGAAGTGTAATCCATGTCAAAGGTTGTGATATTTTATCTAAGGTACATCAGTAAGTGTTTCTAATCCCATTGACTTTCAGCAAGCACGGTATTGTCATCTGCACATCGAAGGTTTTCCTGAATCATCCTCTAATCCACATTCTTTATCCCATAAATTTGCTATGGGTTAGAGTCCAATAGATGGAGCTCTAGATGATCCAACTAGCTTGTATATACACCACAGTACAATGTGTAAGACAACAGTCTTGCTGACTCAGGGTTTATATTACACATCACCTCAGGTGGGCACTTATTCTCAGTGGTTTGGGGAGTAATATATAATTATCCTTCATTTTTGTATAACATCAATATTTGCATATGGTCTTTGGAAGCTAGTCGTGTCTACAAGTGAAAAATGGATATACTATAAATACTTGAATTATTTCTTCATAGAGATATCTGAAGTTAAGCTCTAGAATGTAAATATTTTCTAAATAAGGAACCCTGGTGCTGCCTAGTGTTAGGTGTTGAGATTATAACCACAAAGTTGAAGGTTCAAATCCCCCAACCTCTCTGTGGAAGAAAGATAAGACTGTGGACTCCAGCAAATATATGCATTCTCAAATGATTTCTGTCAGTAGGATTTACTTGCATTCTGAATAAATACTATTTTCATATTCTAAATATTTCTACCAAAAAAATAGAAATATAATTTTGAACAGTTATCTATTTTTATTTAGAAATACTTCTGAATAAATTATGTTACAGACTGCAAATACAATGGTAACTAAGATCAAATCAGTCCCTGTCCTCAAAAAAATAAAGAAGGTACAAAAATTAACTACCATTTAATACAATGGTTTATGTGGATATATACAAGGACATCTTTAAAAGCTTGTCAACAACTTAACTTTTATTTCCATTTATCCATTTCCGTGTTTCCATTTTCTATTTTCATTTTGCACAAAATTTTGAAGACCCCTCCTACATTGTCATGGCAGAAAATAATTCAAATACAAGCTAAATCTATTTTACATCAGGCTGTGTCCTCTTAACAAATAGCTGAGTTATGATTACAAACTTTAAAATGTGCCCATTTTAGTGTATAATTTGATGAGTTCTGATGATTGTACAAATATGAAATCAGGTCTTCAAGCACTATATACAATACTTCTATAGTTTTCATGCCTTTGCCCAAGCGGTCTTTTCCATTTTCCCCATCATTCTGATAAAAACCACTATAAATTATTTTTCTTAATAAAGCTTCACATTCAGTGACATTGATATCTTTCAGTTGTAGTCACCAAATTTAAACATTGAAATTTATAGATGAAAACCTATAATAAGATAGTAGAGGCTGTCACTGAACCACCACCAAAGACTCGCCAAGGACCCAGCAGCCTCCCGCTGAAGCCTCCCAGAGCTCAATCTCCTTGCCCACCTCCTCCTGCTGCCACCTTCTGCAGGCCATTTCCACCAAGAAAAAGGAATCATACCATGTATCCGCTATCCAGAACTTCCATTCTTTCAACCCCTTTGCTGATGCAAGTAAGGGTGATGGCCTTCTGCCTCCATATAAGAATTACCCATATAAGAATTCAACAGCGCAATGGCAGGAAGAGATTTACCACTGTCCAAAGTATGCTGCTGATGATGACAAGAAGAAACTAGTGAAGGCGCTTAAGAAGAAATTTACCTGCAATGGTACTGTGATCAAGCAGCCAGAATATGGAGAAGGAACTCAGCTACAGGGTTACCAGCGTAAGCACCTAGACCAGTTCCTTGTAGAGATTGGGCTAGCTAAAGACAACCATCTAAAGGTCCATGGGTTTTCAGTGCTTGTGGCTCACAGAAGCTTAAGTGAGGATTTCCTTGCAAAGAGTAAAAAAATTCCCTCTGTCCCTTGTCACAAGTTTAAAACCTCACAACTTTTATAACGTAACCATGAGGTCCACTTTTAACTTCGACTAGTGTCACTCCCTGCAATATACTGAAAAGAGTCCACCCCGAAAACAGTAGATACAATATCAAGCTTGCCCTTACATTATAAAATAAGTAAAACCATTAAATTGAAACTTGCAGTGGTATTTATTAGCCTACATCAGCATTTGTTCTTTTTTTGTTTTATTGACTCGTTTTTAAATTTTACACATACAACACTTTCATAGAATTAAAAGCATTCACATCGTGGAAGTCATGTGCTTATGTTAATTTTATGATTGAAATGTAGGGGTGGAGTCTAGCCTGTTAATCTGGAGATAGGCATTGAGCAGCCAATGAGGCCTGTATGTAGGCATGGTTTTCTCCTGATACTTCTGGGAAATCTCGCGATATTTCCCTCGTGAAGATGAGAAGCTATCTTCCCCAGTTGTTGGGAGTTAGAGAGGTGATTAATTACGGACAAGACAAGCTGGCAGCATCCGAGAAGCTGGAAGAGCCAGTGGAGAGACTACACAGCTTTGCCCTGATAGAGCCAGACCTCTGAGACTGGGGTGGCCACATGGAGACCTCTGCCAGTGATGAGTTTCTTCTGCTGTGGATGAACCCTGAGCCCTGGGAGCAAGGAGCCCTGGGGAGACCCCTCCCAGAGCTGGGAATCTGTACCCACTGACCTGTGACTTTGTGAGTCGGAAGGAGACTTTATAGACTGATTTCGGGCACATGGGTTAATATTGGACTTATGACTTTGAACTGGACTGGGCTGGGATGCTTTCTCCATGTTCCATTCCTTTTGTATATAAATCCTTTCCTTATATCGATATGCATGTCCTTGAATTTGTTCCTCTAGTCTACCTTCTAGTCTAACACACATCATTATATAATTTTCTATGATTTTCAATCAGAAATGTCTGTTTCTTCCTAAACTGGTGGTCTGTTGCTATCTTAAGAATGTTGTGACTTTGGGGAATAACTAGCACATGTAAGAACGTGTTCACCAAAAAATGTCAAAATGCATGCTACATTTATAAAAGCACAAAATTAATGGATTCTGTTTTTATAAACTTCATTTCTGTTTGTCTTTATGTTAATTGCATTCCTCTAAATTTTTCAAGTTATTTAATTCTATACCATATATGTTTGTATTAGCTGAACTCAAATATTAATTATATAATGAAAGTAGTTTTAAATGAGTCTCTAAACCATGTAAGTTTTCAATATTTTAATAATTTTCTTAGAGTAGTACTTGAAATTATTGTTTTTAACTCAATTTCACTTTATTCAAGAAATAAAATTTCTTTTAAAACATGTGCCTTGGCTTGGAACAATATCCTTGAGAACAATAAATTGGCAGATTTGGAAGTATCACAAAAAAAGTGAATTTGATATATTCTGTATACATATTATCCTTTACTATTAGTGTTAACATGCATTGCACTTTCAGAAGCAAAGTCCAAATCTTACCAGCTGTTACAGTAGCTCAGTTTTAGCCCATTACTCTAATTAATCTAAGCTCATTATCAGCGCGTCTCTCTTCCCGCAAATAGAAAGTCAAAAGAGAAGATACAAAATCAGTGAACTTTCTGAGATTAATTAGGAGGAAAGGAAGACAAAATATAGCTGCATAATTTTTTTCTAATCTATACCAATACCATGTACTTTCCCAAACACATGTTTAAAACAAAAGCTCAAAGGCATAAAATTCCACTGAGAGCAGAGATTATTGCTGAAGTACACCAACTGCTTTTTCATTCATAATAAACAGCTAAGTTCTACCATACACAAATGTTATATAATATCATTAAGTTATGATATCTGCACCTTATTTTTCTATTAAGAATAAAAGTATTGCACAATAAGGAAGAAGCAAAATCCTAATATGCCAGGCATGACATTTTATACTTGTAAATTCATCAAACTATTTAAAGAGGCAAGGTCAATTGTATGAAGTCCTATATCACTTCAGAGAGCATGCCTTCCCACAAAACAAGAATACAAGAGCAAGCATTTCAATGGAACTGGCAAAGAACACAAGTTGGTATCCTGCATTATTAAAATGCTTATCTAGAAATATTTACCTTCATTTTCAAATTGTTAAACAAATAGGGTGAAATCTCATCAAATTAAATTGAATTTATTCCTAACTCTAACAAGAGTTCCACTGCTGAACCTATACTAGCATTACTTTTTACAGATTTACAGCATTACATTGTACAGATGCACTAATATATATGTAAGAGGGAACTTATCATCAATAAGTCATTATGCAATAATAAAACATCCCAGTCCACTCCAGATCAAGTCGATAAGTTTGATATTATCCAATCAATTCCTCTTGAGGCAAAGGTAATACATGCGACGATGTCAAATGCAGGAAGAACATGGGTCAGTTGTTGGAAAGTTCTGTGGGTCCAGTGGCAGTGGATGCATCTGCAGCCTTCGGTTGCCATCAGCATGGGTTTATGTGTATGTTAACAGGAAAGTGTAGCAGACAGTGTGTCCAGCTTCCAGGGAGGAAGAGAAGAAGTTCCAGAATCCTAATGAGAAGACCTTGCTCATAAGGAGGGATCACCAGGCTATGACCCAATTGGCAGGCTAGACTTCACCCCTTCATTGTTATTTATCAAGTTGACATGAAACAGTGTAGCTACCACAATAAGAATTACATACATATGATAAATGTAATGATACATGTTGTATGTTAAAATTTTACAGTTAAGAAAACTTATTTTGAATTATTTTACTCCCTATTTTGAAGGGGCATAAAAGTATTAGACCATTGGTGAACACTAAGCACAAGGATAACAGACCAATAGACTGGAAAGGTAATACAATCAAACTGTTTGATATGATTTATTTTTCAGAATGTTTACATGTGGCAGAATAAAAGTAGGATTTCAGCTGGGAATGAAATGGAAATGCTCCATTGAGGGAAGCAATGACGTGGTCCTGAATAGCCAAGAATAGATACAGTCTGGCTATATCTAGATTACGAGGAATCAGAAATTGTAGGTAAATAGGACTAGATGGTCAAAACTAAAACCTGGCAACAGTAGAGAGAAAAACAAAGTGAGCTTTAAAGAAAAGAAAATTCGGAATCACAATATAGCAGAGGACTACTCAAGAAACATTGTGTCCCGTGCTGATAGCAAAGTCTCTTAGCTTTCGGAACTTTTCATTGATCCGCGATATTGTGATTTCATTCTGTCTATGGTCTAATTATTTACTGTCTGTGTAGGCTTATAGTTTCTTAAAATTAATTTTTCATGACTTGGAAAACCTTGAGGGAATCATTACTTTTGGCCACAAGAGCCAGACTAGAACATAGCATTTTATTTCCCCTAAAATGTGAATTTTTAAAATACTGAGATACTCTTTTTATGCAAATTTTCTCTCTTCTTTCTCTTTCATCTCTGACATATAGTAAGTACTTTCCCTTTCTCCAGTTCTAAATGCCATTACTGTGATCCAATCTATTCTCAAGATCCTATTGCCTAGCCTAGAAGTCTCAATTTAATGCAACTAAGAAAATTACATTGCACAAATAATTATAAGGCCAAGGAAGAAGAAGACAACTGACATGGCAAATTCTATCAAAAAAACATCAATAGAGAAAGTCTTCAAGATCCTGTGTAGAAAAAGAAATTCATGATGTGCTATCTCCAAGAGAGTGTACAGTGAGGGCAGTGTAAGCAGCTTGTCATTGGGCACAGAGACTAACAGAAGACTAGAAAATTTAATATGGCTACTGAAATGAGCATTCTCACAAGACCCATTTGTGAAACCTCCACATTCTCCTAAATGGCTATTCTCTAGGCCTTCAGCTGGCCCCAGAATTCTAAATTATTATCTCTTTAGGTAACCACAGTTTCAAGAACATACATACAGTTCATGAACGCACTTCCAGTTCACTTCTCACTCTCCCTCCTGATCCGTAAGGTTCTCACTGTAGATTCCCACAACAGAAGTCTCTTGAACTAGCGAACCCATCCATCTTCCTAAGTCTTTTTAATATTTTAAGTAGCACTCTCAGCAACTCTTCATACTCAGAGCAAGTTATCCTTGAAAACTGTTTCATTATTTTGTGGATAGCAAATGAATCAGTAAATATAATTTTTATCTCTTTTGCTATAACTCTTGAAACACCATGGAAAATATACTAAATCTTTTCAAAATTAAATTTATGGCAGAAAACACCTTTAAAGAACAGACTAATTGTTTCCCTTTTTCTTTTGATTTCCACTGTTTCACCCCGAAACAAGTTTCTAGATGTTGAGAGACCCAAATAGCCAAACAAATGTTTTGGATCCTAAATGCTACTCACTGAGGGAGGATCCTGAATATTGTCTTTGTAAAGTATGTTAGTCCAATGGACCTTGGGGTCCCCTGGGACTATTATTGTGACTCCCCTTGCTCAGAGACTCATTGTTTTGGGTGTTCATTAATGCTTGAGAAATGGTAACTGCAATTCATCAGGGAAGTTTGTGTGGCAGTTAAGTAATCTGGTGTCAATTTGAGAGCTAAGAGTTTAGGGGTAGAGTCTAGCCTCTCAATCAGGTCATCGTCAATGAGGCCACTGTGTGGGCATGGCCTTCTGAGGATTGTGAGTATTCCTGTGTTCTCTCCTTAGAGGCAGGGTCACACTCTCACTTTAGACTCACTTCCTGTGAGACATACTTGTGGAGAAGATACATGGAAAGAGGCTAATGGAGCAAGACCTCTGGAGGTGGAGAAACTGCTTAGGGTCTCCTGCCAGCACTAAGATTCTTACAATGCCAATGGATCCAGGAGGCTTCCCACTCACTGGCCTGTGATTTTCCTGCATTAGCTGTCATTGGATGTGTTTTGAGAGTCTGAAGAGAACTTTGTCGATTGGTATCAGACATATGAACTAATATTGGACTTATGGACTTGATCTGGACAGGGCGGGGATGTTACCTCAATGTTCAATTGCTCTTGTATATAAAGCTCTTTGTTCTACATATATGAGTGTTTGTGAATTTGTTTCTCTAGTCTACCTAGGCTAACACAATTTTCTTTTAATAAAAAATGTTGGTTTGTTATTTTTCACTGCTACATATAAAAGTCTAAGCAATCTTCTTTCCTGGATTCTATTGTCTCCCTTTCATCTCCCCCATCCCTCCCATTCCCCTGCCTCCCAGAACTCTTGTTCTATATTCTAGGGTCATCAATCCTGGGTTTCACTTACCAAAAACCCCAGTAAAACAAATAACACAACTTCAAGAGGGTAATCCCCAATGGTCAAGCACCTCTGAGCTGTACCCAAATATGAAAAAGCATAAACCAAATAAAACAGAATGTCTCTCACATTATTGCCAGAATAATACATATCTGAGTACAGCATATCTTAATACCAGGACCTTTTTTGTCTGCCAGTCAACATTACAAGCCTCTTCGTAGGGATGTCTTCTGCTTCCTCAGACTCCATGTGTTTTCTGTCTTACATCCTTAGGTTATAGGAGTGTCTTAGACAGAGTTCAGTTCATCCAGTGGAGTTCCCACATGGGGTCTCTCAGATGCAGCTTCTGGATCATACTGGATCATCCAACGTTCCAGGACACACAGCCAGGAATACTCCCAGATGCCCTAGGTCTATTCTACCCTCCCATTGAACAAATCTAAAGACCCTCCCTACCTGATGATCCAAAGGGCATCTACAGAATTCCCTCCCCCCACCTATAGGTCAGCCATCCCTTTTGTCCCACCAACATATATTCACTTATGTTCCCGCAAATGTGATTACTCCCAATCTTCTGTCCTGCACTGCCACTCCCATCAGGAAGCCTCATTCCTCTGATAGGGCTGCTTCCCTCTCCAGGGAACCTCACTCCAGAATTGCTTGGCTACTACAGCAGACCATGTTCCCTTCACCCCCCCCCCTTTTCCACTACGCCAAATCTATTTGATCCCAGCTGTCATGAGGCACTTCTGGTCAAGTGACCTATACTATACTTCCCTGTGAGGATGGTGCATGCTTCATTGGCACCGGTCAGGCTCTCTCCCAGGCTACTTGAGCCCCATGGCTGACAAAAGATATGGTTGCTACAGGAAAAAATGTGGTGAAGAATTTAGATGGCGCCCAGCTATCAGAGGAAATTGCATCTAGGATCTCAAAGTCTTATTCCAAACAAGGCAAGATGTCAACCAAATCCACATGGAAAAAGCACACCATCAGCAATTGGAATCTATATATTCTGATATCAAAGAATGAATTGGTATCATAATCTTTATTGTGAGAATCTGGAGTTCAGAAGGTGATGGATGACAATGAGAGTTCAAGATTTATTTGTGGAACTACCTTGAAAATAATCCTTCAGAGGACTCCCACTGTCTAAAATCAAGGAGGAAAGTGGTCACTAAATAGAGTGCTTGAGAGGCATGCACAATATCTAAGACATACATCTGACTTGAACCCTTAAAACCTGGTGTGCAAAACCCCCTTTGATGCAGGCTCAACCTCATGTTATTTTGAATGTTTTTCTGTATTTTTATTTTTCTTTGTTCATATTAGGGTACATCGCAGAGATGCTATGTCTTTGCAGGTCACCCTCTCGAAATTGTGCTCTGTATTTTTTTCCATTTCTAGGTATGTGAGACCCAGGATTGATGAAATTATGGTGACAGCAAGTAGAAAAAGGATTTCAGGTGAGACTATACTGGGGTGGGGGGAGGGGTAAAAGGGAGAGAATGCCAAGGAGTCCATGTAGAAAAAGAATGTCTGGAAACTCTGGTAGCAATTTTCCTCTTCTATTTGACGTGATTGACCTATGGAATGATATAATACAAGGGGTTACCTCTGGGCACAGTTGAGTGTTTGTGGTACACATTTTCCCCACCAGGCACACATGAAGCAACTCATTCTGAGTTAATGCACACAGTGACCTTGCCTGGGAAGGTTCTCTTTGAACACAATGAATTGTTTTGTAAAATCAATTTCACGCAAACTTCATTTTTTGTGATACCCGATTTAAGAGGACAGCAAGCCACTGTGAAATTTTGTTTCCTGCCTGGTAAAAATGACACAGAAACTGTTAAGATGCTGAGTAGTGCTGTTGGGAAGAACTCAGGTGTACGAATGTTTTTCTTGTTTCAAAAAAGGTGAAATGTCGATTGATGACAAACCTAATTCTGGATGTTCATCAGTTTCCTGAATGGATGAAAATGTCACCTCACACTGTATTTGGAGTTTATTCCACAAGGTCAGACTGTTCATCCAGTTCTACATTTAGAGGTTCTGAAAAGATTGCATAATAGTGAGCAACAACAACAAAAATTCTGATCTGTGACAGCGGGGGAATTCCTTTTGCTACCAGGACAATGCACCTGCTAATGCAGTCATCTCAGAGCACCAGTGTGAGGCAAGAAAGCCCCAGCATGCTTCTCTTGACCACACAATTTAGTCACCTGACCTTGCTCTGCTGGTGTGTGGCAGTTAGAGAATCTTTGCCAATTTGCGGAGATAAGAGTGAAGGGGCGGAGACAAGCCTGTCAGTTAGGTCATAGCCAATGAAGCTTCTGTGGGCACGCCTTTCTCCGGAGGATTCTGGGAACTCCTGTAGTCCTCCTTGGAGGCAGAACACACTCCCTAGCTCAGCTCACTCCCTGGGAGACACTGCAGCTGACAAGACACATAAGAGATGTGCTCCCTGAGCTGGAGAAGCCCGTGAAGCCACGTGACAGTGCTGAGATGCTTACATCTCCACTGGATCCACAAGTCCTACCCACTGATCTGGAATCTTCCTGCATTAGCCATCATTGCAGATGTTTCATGAGTGAAGAGAACTTTATGGATTGGTTTTGGATTAGTTATGGGCTAATGCCAGACTTATGGACTTGAACTGGACTGGGTCGGCATGCTTTCTCAATATTCAACTGCTCTTGTATATAAAACTCTTTGTTATACACATATGATTGTCTATGAATTTGTTCCTCTTGTCTACCAGACTAGCACAATTGGACTTCTTATTGTTTCCATGAATGAAGTGGGACATGAAAGGACACAAATTTGCTGATGTAGAACAGGTTTAAAAAAAGTGGGGTGAGGGGAGATCCTGTCATCCATCCAAACAGATGAATTTAAAAAATATTTCCAAGAATGGAATCTCAGATTTGATGAATGTATTAAGTATAATGGAAAAAATACTTTGAATATGATAAGGTTGTTTTTTAAAAACACTTAACTTTGAAGAAATTGTTTTGGGAGGGGGCTATCCCCTTGTTTATGTATTGAATCTCAATTTAAAAAAGAAATAAGAATAGCCTAGGAAACTTTCTAACACATATCATGCAACAACATCAAGAGCAAGAAGGCACAGAATAATTGGTGAGTGAAGAGATGAATAAACACAAGCAAATTTGTTAAAGAGAAAATAAAAAATAAAATCTTTCCAATATTATAAATGATGCAACTATGTCCTAGAAAAAATGCTATTCTTATAGTCATCAATCAAGTAATAGTGGAGTTAAAGCTAGAAGTCAAATATCCAAGGTCAGTATTGTTTTTCTAACAAGTGTTGCCACTGACTTCTATCTAAAATTCTATTTAATTACATTATGAGTTGACAATATAAAATTACCCTTTCCATAGAGTAAAAAATGCTGTAATATTAGCAATTTCATGTGCCTGAAAGTATAAGCTTATACATATTTAAATATACCTATTTTGATCTCTCAGGATCAAGTTGATGGCAATGAGTGTGATTGGCATATTATACTAAATAGTATATTTTAAGATTATGGTGTATTATATGGTATGGCAAATTATACTGTGTCTATACCTATTTCATAGTTTTCCCCCTCATCTTAATTATGGAAGTACTATACATATCTTTTGTACTTATTGCATCATTTTCCACATTAAGTAAATGAAAACATGCTACTTAAATATTATTAACTCTGAGATGTTCTATGCCTTATATCCATTGTCTCCTTGTGAGACATTACTGTACTAGACGTATGTTTTTCTTCTTCATAATTCCCCCTTTAATCTAAATTAGATCCTGCCTTATAAACCACCTCTTTTTACTAAGCTATTCTTATTTCAATTTTATTTTTTAATAAAATAGATTGGGGGAAATCAACTGTAATATACATTGTTTTCTTGTGAAGTAATTTATTTTCATTTATGAGCTTGCTTTTTAAAAAATCATTTTATTGGGGGCCCATACAACTCTCATCACAATCCATACATATGTCCGTTGTGTCAAACACATTCCTATATTTGTTGTCATCATCATCCTCAAAACATTTGCTTTCCATCTGAGCCCTTTGTATCAGCTCCTCATTTCCCCCCTCCCTGCTCCTCCTTCCCTCATGAACTCTTGATTATTCATAAATTATTTTGTCATATCTTACACTGTCCACTGTCCCCACTTTTCTGCTGTCCATCCCTTGGGGAGGAGGTTATATGTAGATCCTTGCACTCGATCCCCCCTTTCTACCCACCCTTCCCTCCACCCTCCCAGTATGACCTTGCTTTTACGGCCCTTATCATAGAATGGAGAATCTTAGCTCAATGGAAGAAATGAGTAGCACAGCATTGTTTCAGTGTTCTGTCACATTAAGATCTGAAGCTAAAGTGCCCGTGTTTGGGGAGTTCCTCGGCCACAGAGAGAACTGAACGCAGAGGATTTTGAACCTACTGTGGATTACTTAATATAGCAAGGCTAGCCATATTTTTTTACCTCCACTAACTTTTTTTTTTAATTGTGTGACTGTGGGTAGGAAGGTGGTGGCAGGTACTGATTCTATGACATGGTGCAGCTGTCTGTGATTATGTACAAGGCTAATTGTGAGTGCCGTTCCGTTTGATATAAATTGGCCCATTCAGAAAGAAGAAGATGGGGCCTCCTAGCAAGAAAAAAGAGGCAGACATGGGGAATGTCCTTTGGCCCTCCAAATCTCTGTCCATGGAAGTTCCTTGGAGAGGGTCGGAAGCAGCAAGACAAGGAGCCAGCGCAGCACAGAGGAAGGTAAACTGGGTGCTTTCAGGCAGCAAGTAGGCTTGAGAAGTGGAGTGCTTCTGGGTGGACGATTGAGAAGGTGGGTTTGCTGAGCTTCTGTGCTGGAGATGGGTGTTTTGGGGGTGAGACACATAGAAGTGTGGCATACTCTTTGGATATTCATCAGTAGTCCTCAATGAGTTTTGGAACATTGCATGAGAGGAGCAGAGGTCAGGTCAAGAGTCTGAGGGGCCAAAGAAGACCCAAGCAGACTCACCCGCCTGTGGTCATGGCAGCTGTATTTACTTGTTCACCTAATTTTAAACTGTCAACTTCCCTAATAGCTCCCAGGATCATGTGTACAACCTATGAATTCTGGGTTGCCACTGGAATGAATTACCATACTCAGCAACAAAAGCAGTGCATAAGGTAAAGTGCTATAGGAAGTAGATGCATGTCTGACATCTGCCCTGTGGCAATCAGGAAATATGCTCACCAAGCTGGCTCTCAGCATCAGACAGTCCATGCCAGTAATTAGAATACCTGCACACACCCACGCCCATTTTCAGGCTGCTTGAATTGCTTTGGATGTCAACCCTACTGCCTTTTTGCCTAGTAACAAATATATAATGGGTAACAGAGACTGTCTGATTTGTTTGAAAGGAATTTCTAGTAAAGCACTGTGATACAGGGTTGGAAGGCCATTTCTGGAGCCATGAACATCATTAGACATGATAATAAAGAGACTGGAAAATGTAAAAGAAAGAGAAGTTACAGATTCCCTAGGAAATCTTTAAGGCATATAAGAGTACATAGAACTAAAGCGAGACCTAGCAGAGGAATAAATAAGTGATTCATGTAAGTCTTTTCTTAGGACTTTTAATCTGATTTCGTGAAGAATGGAAAAGCTAGTCAAAGTTAAATGCAAGATCTTTAGAAAAGAAAATACCCAAATGTCAGACTATTAAATAACATAGCAAAAATTGTATAGCTCTAGTAAACATATTTTGACTTATTATCTAAGTGTATCTATATCAATGGAAGAAAGTTAAAAACCGTCATATTTGTAACCTCTAGTTTGAAAAACATTCATTTGTAAAAGGTAATTTCTTCAGCAACCTGCATTATTTGAACTTAATTTTTGTATAATCACCACATTACCCCACAGGAGTGTTATGAAGTATGACTAATTAATGATTATAGGCATTATGAAAATTCAACATGGTATATTATTGTTAAATAATAATGATAATAATGTCAAGTTGCAGTATTTAAATGGCCCCTTGAAAAGGATAAACAAAATCAAACAAATTAAATAACCCCTCCCCTAAGCTATTATGTGTCCAACGTCGGTGTTGTTTTCTACCTAGATTTTACAAATCTAAAGACAAGCAGTGTTGAACAAATAATTTTTTAAAATTTGGTGCTAGGCATCCTAGACTAGAAAAACATTTACAAATTAGCCAATGAAAAACCTTATTCAATAAAATGTGCTGCTTTTGCATTCAGTACTCTCCACCTTTCAAAAAGAAACAATGCAAAATTCATTGACACCCCTGATTACACAAACCTGCTTATTGACCTAGGCGCTGGCTTCTTTTACTTCTTTTACTATGAGTGAGACTATGAAAATGAAAGCATCTACGTTTTCGTGATCTACATCTTCTTTTAAAATTCAGACAGCGTGCTCGGTGAATTGGCTGGGCAGCAGAGGAGAAGAAGACCCTCCACCAGAGGTTTGCCACCGTGGCCACAACACTGCGGACGGCAACAGTGGGCTGGAATAAAGAACCGTTCTGAGGGGGAACCAGACTCACCGTGTTTCATGCAGCTGCACCTGGGTTCACTATGAGTAGCACCTGACTGGATGGCACCTGAAAGCCACAATGATTAATTGCATAATCAATATGTGGCAAGACCAAATTTTTCAATAAGACACTCTATAAATGATAAAATTACAGTTAGATATGTAGGTTTTTTTTCTTTCTGGGTAGTCATCATCGCATATAAGATAACTTTCTTATAACTAGTAACATTAGTATAACTGGAACAATTTATTCTTTTATAAGGCAAAATGTAGAAAGTTTGATGTATTTGGCAAACTTCAATTTTCTTTCTTACCTGCTCCATGATTTAATTTGGGTATGATAACTCTGCAATTGAGCCCATGTGGCTGAGAGCAGAGTATAATGTCGGTAGTGGAAATTGTATGGTTGCACATGGTAGAAAGGTTATGCCCTGCTAAACCGATCAAACTATTCCATTTCATAGTAATAGTTACTGGCTCAATTGTGGGAGGATTATAGAATTACTTGTGGTCAGCTGTAATTGCCTTTTCCTCACTTAGAATAAAATGAAAAAGCTGTTAGCCCTAATTACCTCAGACCAGGAGAAGTCAACCTAAAGATAATGGAATGGAGAGATTGAAGATATCTAAAGAAATAGAGATGAAGCTCTGATTAAAGCAGATAATAAAAATCCAATCTGAGAACATTGAACTGACCTAATTTTCATGCTTTTGTTGTTTGTTTTTTCATTTAATTTAATTATTTTTTTGGTAGGGCTAAACTCCCAACTCCCTGCCAGAGTCAATTCTGACTCACAGCTACCCATAAGAGAAGGGGAGTTGGCCACTGTGGTTTGCAGAGCCTGTAAATCTACAAGAGTAGAAAACATGAGCTTTCTTCCACAGAGTGACTATTTAGTAATTTCAAACTACTGGCCTTGCAGTTAGTAGCCAACAACATAAACCACTACACTATCACGGCTCCTTGTCTCCCTAGCCTAAGTTTTAATTAAACATAATCTAATTGCTGATTCATTCTAGGCTTTTCTATGCTTACACTTTAACTCAGCTTGAGTGGGGTTGCTAACAAATCCAGGGACAAGAGAACAACAAGTGATTTACAATCGATCAAGAGGAGGAGGTGAGATGCCTGGTGGGGCTTGTTCAAGTGCAATGCAGCCAAGAGGAATTGCCGAAACCTGAATTAAGGTCAAACATGATAGTGGGACAAGAGGAACATAACTAGAAATAGAGGAAAAAAACAGGAGGCAAAGGACATTTATAGAAGGCTAAATACAGGCATGTACACCTATAAATATGTTTATAAATAATGATAGGGAAATGCGCATATTTTTATCTGCTATGCATTAAAGTAGTAGCAGACAGAAATTGGGCCTCTACTCAAGTACAATAGAACTCTGATACCTCGACTGCATCAATCCCCCTCATAATTAGATTTCCACATGAAATTTTGAGAAAATTCTCCATCAGAGCTGGAACAAAACATCAGAATCCGACCTCACCCAAAGGGCGTGATTTTTGAAAACAGAAGTATTTCATGCTTCAATCACTCAGCCTTAGTTGCTGTTGTCAGTGTGGGTTGTTATAACTTTTCATGACTATGTTCCAAACATTTGGCTATAATTTCCTCCGTTTTTTGTACCTTTTTTTGTACAAATTTTAGATAAAAAGAACATGGGTCCTAAGAAAGTTTGTTTGTTTGTTTATAAAGAATCATGATAAGCAACTGGTTAACTATGCTATTGACTTTGCTGATGATTATTTAGTAAGCCCTTTTATAAAAGAGTTCAGGAAATGCCTAAAGCAGACCACATTAGACAGATTTTTTAAAGAGAAAGCCAGCCAACTCCTTATTTAAAAAAGCAACGGAGGGAAAACCTCCTGAAAAGAAGCTACTTGTTGATATTATGGAAGGGGATTCCCCTTCCAAACAATGGCTTTCTCTCCACACTTCCTCTCCACATCCATGTCCACAGATTCAGATCCTCATCACTCTTAAAGTATACACCATACTGTCATTGTTAAAAAAATTTAAATGTCTTGTTTCTTATTTAAATTATATTATGTAACTCTGAACAATTTACTTTGAGATTTCTAGGCAATGTTTTGTATAATAAGACAGGGTTAGGGTAAAAACTTGGTGGTTGAGAATGGATTAATACATTTGCAGTTATTTCTTATGGAACAATATTGATTTGGAACTCACCTGCCTAGTATCTTGATGCTCCTTCTAAATGGATGAGTGTCCAGTTCTGGGATTTTACTGTACTCTCTCAATGTAGGAACACTTTGTTCTATAATCTGGCATTCTGTGATGCTCACCTTCCTGACATGATTGCTGAAGACAAAATGGGTGCATAAGCAAATGTGGTGAAGAAAACTGGTGGTGTCTGACTATCAAAAGATATAGCATCTGACGTCTTAAAGGCTTGAAGATAAACAAGTGACCATCAGGCTGAGAAGCAACAAATCCTTCAGGGAAGGAGCACACCAGCCTATGTGATTTTGAGGTGTCCATGGGATTAGGTATCAGGCATCTAAGACTCAGAACAAAATCATACCCAATGTGAATGGGGGGATGTGGAGATCCAAAGTCCATCTGTAGACAGTGGACATCAACTCAGAATGGTCTCAAGGAAAAGACGAACCAGTCAGGGTAGTAAAGCACCAATGACACATACAACTTTCCTCTAGTTCTTTAAGGCTTCTGCCCCCTTCAATATCATGTGTCCAATTCTACCTTAAAAACTTGGCTAGACCAAAACATATAAACTGGTACAGATAAGAGCTGGGAATACTGGGAATCCAGGACAGATAAACCCCTCAGAACCAATAGTGAGAGTAGTGATACTAGGAGGGGAAGGGGAAGCGGGAGTTGGGAAGAAGAGACCAATCACAATAATCTACGACCCTCTTGCGGGGGATGAACAATAGAAAAGTACACAATAAAGTTCCTCTGAAACTTTACTTTACCAAACATGATATTCCTTATCAGTGGTCAGTATAAGACATAAAAAATAATACTTTATAAATTATCAAGGGTTCATGAAGGAGGGAGGGTGGGGGATGGCTTGCGGTGGTGAACTGATACCAAGGACTCAATTAGAAAGAAAATGTTTTTAAATTGAAGATGACAGCATATGTATACATGCACTTGACACAATGGAAAGATGGATGGATGGATTGTGATTAAAGCTGGAAGAGCCCGTCATAGAATGATTTTATTTAAAGGGCATGTAGAAAGAGAAAAAAGGTACTGAAACGAATAAGAAAAATCAAGCAAAAAACTCAGTTCCTAAAAATATCTTTAATCTTACTAGACCTGGTGAATTTATCCAACGTAGGAGTAGTATACAAGTGTGAAAGAACCAGGTATATACAATTCTAATTAGAACTGAAGGCCAGGAGACACTTTTCCTAGTCTGTTTCTATTTATACGCTAGTTATAGGTTTTACTATGCCATAAAAAAATTGTCATTACTACCCAAGTATCTGGGGATAGGATTGTTTGAATAATCTTTAAAGATTCTATTAGTTTAGATTATATGTGATCATCTGAAGAAAGGTTAGCACTAATCTGAATTGTTGTTGGTAGATGTCATCAAGTCAGATTCAACCCAATGAGACTGCAGTAGTTACATAAACTGTTGTCAATTTGAGACTTGAGAGTGAAGGGGTGGAGTCTAGCCTGTCAATCAGGTTGCAGCTTTATGACCCCACTTGGAGGTGCTAAGGAAATAAATAGCTCACTGGATGTGTGACACAAGCTCACTCCCTATGAGGTATGCTTGCTGACAAGACACAGGGAGCTATACTAGAGCCCTGTAGCGGAAGGAGTCAAGTGGACCCCCCTGCCTGTGCTGAGATGCTTACAATGCCACTGCATCCACAAGGTTTCCCACTCACTGGCCTGTGATCTTCCTGTATTTGGTGTCATTGCTTTTGTTTTGTGAGCTTGAAGAGGAATTTATAGATTAGTATTGGATATATGGGCTAATGTCAGAACTATGGACTTAATCTGGACTGGACTGGGATATTTTCTCAATATTCAATTGGAGCTGGGCTGTCTTTTCAATATTCAATTGCTCTTTTATATAAAGCTCTTTCTTATACACACATAAGAGTCTATGAATTTCTCTTATACACATATGTTTGAATAATCTTTAAATTTATCTCTTCAATATGGACTAACACAGAAACCATATGCACAACAGAATGAACCACTTCTCAGGCCAGTGCCATCCCCATAATTTTCCCTTTGCCTGAATTTGTGCTTATAGCCACTGTGTCAATCTCTATTCTTGAGGGTATTCCTCTTTTCCTCTGCAACTTTATTTTACCAAACAGGATGTCCTTTATTAAGGACTTGTCTCTCCTGATAGCATGTTGAAAATATGTAAGATGAAGTCTAATCATCCTTGACTTTCAGCATACTTTTTCCAAGACAGTTTGGTGTGTCCTTTTTCCAGTCCATGGCACTTTCATATTCTTCCCCAGCCTCACAATTCAAAGGCATTCATTCTTCTTTGATTTTCCTTATTCACTGAGCAATTTCCACATACATATGAATCAATGGACACATATAAAAATACAAAGGGATAATAGCCATGTGAAGTCCAAAGAGGAGTTTATAGTCCTGCTGGTATAGTCAAGGAATGCCTGAGGCTACCAGAAACTAAAAGATACAAGGAAGATTCCTTTTATGAAAACTTCATAAAACATATGGCCTTAGCAACATTATGCATTCAAGCATCTAGCTTCCTGAATCAAACCCTGCTGTTTTGTGCCACACAATATTATGGCAACCTTTGGAAACTAAAACAAGTCTCTTAATTCTCCCTGCCATATTTTCTACTAAAGAATCACTTTATTTTCCATATCTACATTAGTATGACTTTACCTATAATTTAAAGAGTGAAAGCCTAAAAAACTCAGCATAAATTATGCACCACACAAAGTACCTAAAAATAAATTTAATATAGCATAAGTATGGAAACCTATAAGCCCAAAGCCAAAACCCATTGCCATTGAATCAATCCTGACACAAGGCAACCTTGCATGCAGATAGTCTTATCTTTCTTCCATGGAGTAGATGGCAGTTTTGAACATCTGACCATATGATTTGCAGCATAATGTGAAACCCACTGTACCAATGGAGTTCCTGATTAAATGTTTTAATAACCATTAAAGAGACTTTTGAGTATTGATTATGAAGTTAGCTCCAGATGGTATTATCTACAACAATAGTTTCTACTTTGCACTTTCAAAAAATTATAGTGGATGTCTCATAAGATAGCATTTACTCTTGGTCATTATTCTCCTGTCTTAAAATATTGACAGTTATGCAAAAATGGCCAAATTATATCAAGTGGTATTTAGGGAGAAGGTTTTAGTCTGGGTAAACTAGAGAACCAATACAGAAACATGAATATATGTGTTAGAGAGAACTTTATATTAAAAAGCAACTCAACATTAATTTAACATCCCAGCCCCGTCCAGATCAAATCTATAAGTCTAATGTTAGCCCTCATATCTGATACCAGTCTACAAATTACTCTTCAGAGTCATGAAACACGTGCAATGACACCAAATGCAGGAAGATCACAGGACAATGTGTGGAAAGTCTTGTGGTTCCAGTAGTGGTGGAAGCTTCTCATTGCTGGTGTGGATCTCTAGCTCCTTCAGCTCCTGGGCTCTGGCTTCCATCAGCATAGCTCAATGTGGATTGTCACAAGAATACCAAGCAGAAAGTGTGTGTCTAGCCTCCATAGCACCTCAAAGTTTCAACCTGATTTATAGTCTAAACTCTACCCCATATGTCCAATACCAGTGTTTGAAATCTTTTTCAGATTCACGAGGCACAAGCATTGATGCCAAGACAATCACAGGCCAGTGGGGGCAGAGTCTTATTTATCCAGTGGTGGTAGAAGCATCTCAGCACTGGCAGGGCCCTCTCTGTGGCTTCTTGAGTATCTCAACACTGGCAGGAGTCTCTGCATGGCTTCTTCAGCTTCAGAGATCTGATTTCATCAGGGTAAGCCCATGTGACTTCTCCTTCAGGGTGTCTCACGGGGAGTCAGTCTTGTGTCTTGTCAGTAGAGCATCCCCACAGGACTGAACTGCAAGTCTCTCGCCTCCAAGTAGAAAATATGGGCAGAATTCTCAGGAGGAAGCCATGCCCACACAGAGATCTCATTGGCTATCTCCAAATTGACAGCCTAGACTCCACCCCTACACTCCCAATGCTGAAATTAACACAAGATTACATGACTGCCACAGACACTAAAAGATGGGGAACATGCAGTTCATTTTAGTGTCTATTCACTACTCCAACAGAGTAAGCAATGAGATGATTACATTTGTGAATCTATAGAATTTTCCAAAATAAGCGAGGATAAATTTATCTTCAAGCTTATATCCACGAGATATTGGCAATTGCAACATGAAGTGTTTAGTACCAAAGACATTTGGTATAAAATTATGCCATTCATGAAAACAATGTGATGGATTGATTGACATGATTACGGAAGCAGAAAGATTCATCTTTCTCTTGCAGAGCTGCATGTGAGCTCTAATAGTTGACCTTGTGCTTAGCAGTCAAGCACATAACTCACTACATCATCAGTCATCCTCATTTGTTATACAGTTACTCCTACTTCTGACCCTTTTAAGAGAATAAAATGGAACTGCTTGCTATTTAGTTCATAATAAAAGGAAAGAAGGAAAAAATGCCAAGTTCATGCAATTTGCACTGTTCAAATTTATCTTTAGATCAAAGGACACCATGTAAATTATGACTTGACCTTAAAACACAAAGTTCTTTAAATAAAACCAGCATGCCCTTCCTCCATCTCAAACTAGTTAATACTATATTAAAATGCCCTGCTATGTTTTTTATAGGTAAGCAGAGTGGAGAGTGATGATGGCATATGTTTTGTATCTCAGAGCCTAGAGCTGAGCTGGGAAAACATGATGCCAGTTTTGGAATCAGTAGATGATATACACCCAGAAATAAATTTAACATTTGAGGCACTAACATGTGTGTTTGACAGTGTCAAGCACCAAATAGAAACTGAAGAGCTAAAGATAGCATATGGTAGGAAGGTAGTGATAGGTAAATACTTCTGATAATTAAAAATATTGTAAACTTCCACATATATTTGTGTTGGTCCATGAGAGATGATAACACAAAAAGTGCAACATATACATAAATTTCATAGGACACCAGTAATTAAGGAAATTAACTTATGTGCTATAATCAGCAAGCCCCAGTGACCTCCGTAGGATCAGCGCTTTTTAAAATATTTAAGAATGGTTAATATGTGTTTTTTAAATGCATATATATTAATATTTAATGATCATAAATACCAAGGTATTACTTGGATATATGCTGATTATAGAGGCCAATTCTGTTCACTTGCATTTTTCACAGCTCTGACTAACAAAATAGAACACATAGGAAGTTTATGAGCTTACCATTTTTGAGGTGAGTGCATTTATGGGTCTTCAGAAGAAAGTCACTAAGCAATATTACTAGCGTATTTTTTGAAATTCTTTAAATAAGTTGTTTGCAATGCTCTCATAAATGCTCTCTTTTGAGTTCAAGCATTTCTGTTGTTTCTGCCTATGCATTCAAATGATGCTCTAGAGGTTAAGGGATATCAGTCATAAGTACTAGAGTCAGACTGTGTCCAGAGTAGATACAGATGTACATATCCATCTTTCTCCATTTGAACAGCCTGCTAAATTCTGTATGCAGCAGTGGGCTCTGAATGGTTTTTAACTCTTCTATAATATGCACTTTGAAAATATTAAAGCTACATTATTCTTCCTTTCTCTATTCATTGCCCTTTATTTCCCTCATTCTCTCATTTGAATATAAAATGTAGATATAATGAATATGACAATTACCCTGAATCTTCATAAGGGGAGGGTCTTCATCTCCATTGAGAAAAGACAGCATTGTCTAATCTGAGTTGATTAAGCAAATGACTTATAATCAAGCTGGGGTGTTCACAAACATCAGTTTAATTTGGATATACACTATTGGGCGAAGGTCTTTCATTACCCTTATCCAATCAATGACTTTAGATTGATTTCTTTTTTATTGTTGGTCATGTGAGAAATAGTTCAGATGCTTAAAAATGTGCTTTAATTGTACATATCTCACAGATTTAGTTTTTAACAGAAAACTAAGAATTGACTAATTTTACTATTTATATCACCCACAAGTGCTACACAACTGTATTAGCAAAGTAAGGATGTGTAGATCTCACCCTTGCAGTAAAAGAACATCTAGAGATGTCTTGCAAAGGCAGTATTTTCCCTATTCATAAAGGCTGATATCCATGATTTCTCAAGTCATAATGCAGACCATAAGCATGGGAAAAAAAAGTTTGGAACCATAGCTTAACTCAAAACAAAAATGGTGATCATTTTCCACTAAAAAAACCAACTAAACAATACAGCTTCATTCAAGAGATGGATCCGGAGGCTTCCCTCTATAGGAGACAAACAAATTTCCCTCATTATTGACACCTCTCAATGAAGGCCACTGTTTTGCACTTTCCTTTTCATAAGCTCTCTGGTGGACAAAAAGCAACAGTTCCTGTCAAGGGAACTGAACAGATGCCACTCTCTGCCCTAGCCAATATAAAGCTGCTGCTGTGATTCTACACGGAAACTATTTCTAATTTCATTGTAAAAATGAATGCTTTTCACACTGAGTCACTGGGTTTATAGTTCATGGTCCAGCGTATAATGTCTATCCAAATTATAAATTATAATAACAGAATATATATATATATATATATATATATATATCCAAAGGAAAGCATCTAATCCAGATCAAAAATCCAAGTCAGAAGCCAATGAGGAGTGCAGAACCTGAAGAAGTCAGATACCAAGAAATTGGAGCAAGCAATCCTCAGTCCTAGTAAGCATGCAAGATATAAGATCTACCAACACATTCAAGGTCAAGGCCAATGATCTTGGAAAAAGAAGACATGTATGGAAGCTTGAAAAACAATCTTTTACTAAGTGTGGCTATTTCTGGCTACATTTCTTTTGAATATTCCATATCCAACTCCTATGTATGCCTTGTGGTAGCTGTATTATCTGGTGTCAATTTAGGACTTGAGAGGATTAAGAGTGAAGGGGTGGAGTGTAGTTTAATCAATCAGGTTATAAGCCTCTGTGTGGGCATGGCCTCCTCCTGAGGTTTCTGGGAACTACGGAATTTCCTGTGTGGACACAGGAGACGCTCTCTACTCACTCTCTTGGTGATGCTCTACTGATAAGGCAAACACTGCTTCATCCTGGTAGCTGGAAAAGCCACATGGACCTACCCAGATGCCAACAGACCTCTGGAACTGGAGAAGCCACATAGAGACCCCTGCCAGCACTGAGATGCTTAAAGTACCATTGGACCCAGAAGACTTCCAACACACTGGTCTTTGATACTACTGCATTCAGTGTCATTGCATGTGTTTTGTGAGTCTGAAGAGGACCTTACAGATTAGTACTGAACATATGAGTTAATATAGTACTGATAGATTTGATCTGGACTAGGTTGCAATGTCTTTAAATATTCAATTGCTCTTATGCACATGAGTGTCTAAGAATTTGTTTCTCTCATCTACCCAGACAAACACATGACTCATTTTTAAAGGTCCTGATGCCTGAGGACAGTGCTAGTTACCTACAGAATGTTCAATCATCTAATTCACCAAATTACTACAAATTTTATAGATATAGCTGCTTTCTTACCAGCTTCTTCTTCTTCTATCACAGTATTCATTGATTGCCTTCATTTCTATGTTACCATTCTGCTTATGATCTTTATCTCACAGAGTTAAACTTTACTCAGTCATTCCACAAATATTTATAAAGCTTCTACCATGTCCCAAGGTGTCCTTGACTTTTATTTGTGTTTTTTCTCTCTACTTAGAAGAAGAAAAACTTCAAGGATAGGCTTTTTGCCATAGAAACTGCTTTAAGTGTCCTCTGTATATGTTAGGACACAGAGTGTGAATTTAGTGTGAACTTTCTAAGAAAAAGAATTGTGAACAGAGATAAAACGATGATTGCAGCTCTCATGATACATGACTAACGTCTCCGTGTGAGCAGGACTTGCACCATTCGGTTTGCTCCTGTCTGATTTAAAAAAAGAAGGAATTGTATGCTGTGAAGAGGGAGCTTACAATTTAAACCAAAGGTGTACCCAACATATATATATGTGTATATGTATACATGTTTAATATGCCATATATATTCGTGAATAAGTTTTCCCGACACATTTTTAATGCAGTTTTGTGGTAAAATTAAATGCTTAGGCTGATAGTCTAGTTGGCTTATACTTAGGTATATATGGTATAGGAAACCTGAATAATAACATCAAGAATGAGGTTCATAGTAAAATCACTTGGTCGATCTTGAACTATCGCTATAGTATGAGGTATGGTAAGAATTAGCCATATTTTTTTAAGAGCCAGAGTAAGTAGTCTGCAAACTGAATAGACACGTGAAGTAAGATTAAGGTAAGCCTAAAGTACAGTATCTTGTTTGAGAGGCCGAATATAAGGACAAATGGTGATGTCGTGAATGAGGAATTCGTGTGTGTGTGTGTGTGTGTGTGTGGTCATATTGTGTCTTCTACATTAAATGTTCTTACCACATCTATAGGTACATATAATCACTGTTCAACTTTACTACACAAAATAGAAATTTCACTTACTATTTTTAACCATCTGGTTTAACAGAAGCAGGAATTCAAAGAACACCAAAATGAATAAGACCTTGTTGACAATTTGGTCAAGCACTTAATAATTAAACCGGAGAAAGAGACATACTTTATAATTTTGAAGGGATAATGTCCAAGGGTGGAAAAGAAATGCTGCTAGTCCACTCATAGAAATTCCTTTGGCTGTGCAAGTGAACTACATTTAATTCTTGGCCAATCTCCCCCATGTACAGGTAGTAGGTGATGGATTGCATGTTCCTATGGTGTTTGTGTGAGCATTCTCTAGAGAAACAAAACCAGGACACTTATGATTATACATAGGTACATGCATACATACATAGATACACGAAGGAGTGTAACAGTTTATTAGTCCACATATTGGTACAGAGGGCTCAGTTCAACCCACTTCCATGAAACAGTTAATATGCTGGAAATGCTTCAACTCATGAGTGTTGCTGGGTCAAAGGTCAAGGAAGCAGACAGCAGAGACTTCCATATTACCATGCAGGCAGTATGGCCACAGGCAACGGAGAGCAGGGCAGTTAGCTAGCAATCAACCAGATGACAGGATCCGACATCCCCAGCTCAATCGCTATATACACCGGAATGTAACAAAGCAGGTTCCCAAGGAACCTCAAGCTCTAGCAACATGCTCCACGTGTTGGTGTCCCACAGGTAGAGTAGCTTGCAAGTTGAGCCAGAGAAACTAACGCAGCTGCACACAGGTCCATGAAGAGAAAGCGAGAGAGACAGACGGGGCTTGCTAGCTCTTGCTAGCTCATTTCTCTCTTCGTCCGCCAATCAAATTGCACCCTTATTAATCCCACATGTTCCTATTGGTCAGGTTGGCGCAATAAACCTACCTATCACAATGTTGAATGGGCTGAATAACTTCAAAGCTAACATGGACTAGGAAGAAATGTTTGATAATCTACTTTCAAATATTGGCCACTACACTTCTGTGGTCTGATCTCCAACCAGTCATAAGAATGCTCAGTGTCTGACAGGGTTTTGTTTGGTTACGCATGGAATTTCCGCCGTATGGGGACTCTTGGGTGAGGTCCTGAGGTTGTGAGATTTTATGGCAGCACACAGCCTCAGTTTTCTCCTTCAGGGCAACTGATAATTCTGTAGCTGGCAGTCCAAATCTTAACACCTACTGAAACAAGGGTCCTTGTCTTATGGGATAATGTGCTTTAAAATTTACTAAAAAAAATACTGAATTTTAAAAATCTGCTCAAGATAGCAAACATCCAAAGACCCAGAAGGAAAGCAACAAGTGTTTTGTTTGTTTGTTTGTTTGTTCTCCATTGTATACTCTGTGTGTGTACACACAGAGTGTGTGTGTATATAGATATAGTATATCTATAGTGATATAGATCATTCACGTTTTCACAGTCGATTCAGATATTTGATATCAATCTTGGTCATTATAATTTGATATGTGTGCATGTTTGGAGTGCTTGATGATACTCCATGATTGCTTTAGTTTAAAATACTAAAAGCATATTAATATTTGTATGTGATCAGAGTCACATTTCAATATTCTAACAGTTTCATTTCACATCATAGTGGGTAATTTCCTGTTCTTTCAAACTCTCAATTTATATCATAAAATGATGAACTGGATATCTATACAATACAAAGACTCCACCCATTGGTATGTAGCATTACAAAGGGACACCCAAAATACTTCTGGAAAAATGCAACCAAAAGACAATGGAGTCCAGATCGGGCATGTTCAGGGTGGTATGGCCGTAGACAATGGAGTCTTTCTACATATTTTCTGAATCCTCTCCTGTATTTTAAAACATCTGTTTCAATTAAAATGCAAAGTGAAAAATATTTAAAACTTAATTTTGAAATCTTTGTAGGCTTCTACTTAACATTCTTTACAAATGAAAAGGAAGTAGGAATGTGGTTGTTTAATGTTGTTACAGGCTTTTAAAAATCATCAAATTGTCATAGACATTTTAAGATAGGATACTCATGCTGCCTCTCTTGTTTCCACAGAACTCCCTCTACTCATAATACTCAGAGAGAGGTATAACAGCTTGATATTTGGGTGAGTGTTCAACTGCAAGATCATTGAAGGTAATTTGAGAGAGAAGTGAAAAACTTGAAGAGAAAATAATCAAGAAGTCATCATCTTTCTCTCTGCTTGAAAAGCACTACCATGTGTACAAAGCTGAGGATTTTCTTCTAATTTTTGTGATTTTCTTTCATTTTGTTTTCTCCCATGTCACACATCCACCATTCATGCAATAAGACTTTCGAAATGAGTTAGTTACTCTGACTAAAACTCGAAATAGACTGGAAGAAAAAAGCCCAAAGCTGCAGACTAGTAGCCGCACTCTGTCATTCCCATCTTCCACTCGATCCCTCACTTGTTATCCACCCTCGTATCAATGCCGTACCAGCTGAGCCGGCAGAGGAAAGGTTGTACCCCCGGGTCATTGATCCCACTCAGCACAATGTGGAAATGTCTAGCCAAGCGGCTTCTGCAAGAAAAGTGTATCTCATAACAATCTCTGCGCGGGCACCACTTGTGCAGCTGGAATCAATATAGCTGTCAGACACAATCGAGAGAAGTTGTTTCCCAAAGACCCTCCCTGTGTTCCCACGGTGGCTGTGTCTGCTCAGGTCGTCTCATTCTATTTCAACAACACTTCAACAACAGGGTCCTTTCTTTGGAACTTTGGAAATTAACTGGATAAGAGCCATCAAGAGAATTTTGAAGAAAGGCAGTTATATAGTCTCTGTATTACTAATTTTAATAGGCACAGCCATCATGATTTTTTATTTCCTCATCATTTCCACAGCATTGGGGATAGGATTCAGGGGAATGAACACTAACACGGACAGTGGTATTCTTTTGTGTGTTGTCCTGTTCGTCTCTCCAAACTGCCATCTTCTGATGAAACACAACGACCTCTCGACGGGACCTTGCCTGCCGGGCTTTTATATGACACTCTACGTAATGTTCCGTATAATTTCTAACCATCAAGAATTATTTTTCCCTCAACTGAAGTAACACTGTTGTTATCTTTCTTTGTATTTTGCCCTTTTATTGCTTGTTGGTTTTTAAAAAGCAAACAAACTTTCCCACTCTTTTAAGTTTGTGTGTTCCCACGCTATTTCGCTCAATACAAACTGACCGTTTCATGCGAGGGGTCCTCATTATTACTAATCTTGGGGTCGTATATTCCCCGTTTCTACTTTGAGAACAGGAGGGATAGATATTTTTTCCTCTATCTTAATTTTGAGTGAGAATTAGAATAATGGCTGTTATTATTTTTCAGTGTTTTTACATGCCAGATACTGTGATAAGTATATAATATTAGCTAATGTTAGCCTAAAAATTAAAGATATAGACAAAGGTGGTACTAACATTAATCACTTTCTGAGTTGAGAATATAATAGAGGATTTTGTGTTATATTAAATACAGCCAAAACTTAGGAAAGCTTTAAACCACTTGGATACCAGAACCTATTTTGTTCTTCTGTCTGTTAATCTCAAAGATGTGTGAAATCGTTCTAGGTAAAATGAAATAGGAAAATACATTTCACTGATAATGTTCTGATCTTTCTCTCTAAAATCAGCAATAGTCTTCTTGGGACTATAGCAGGGAAGGAGGGGAGGGGCTGGGGGAAATTGGGAATTAATAACAATTTGTACAGGAAAGGAGAAAATGTTCTTATATTGATTATGTTTATGATTCTACAACTCTCGTTCATATGACTGAATCATTTAATTGTGTTATATGAGTCATTTGTCAATAAAACTGATCATGAATACATAAAACTCAAATTGAAGAAAAATGTCATCACATTCTAATATAAAGAAATAAAAGTGTCTAATAAACAAAACTACTGCTATCACACTAATTATTGATATGAGGGAGTAAGATAAAAATTACAAAAGGAACATCAAAGTGTTCATGGAAAATGGAATTGAGTGATCATTTAATTTCCCCAAGCTCCCTTGTGTGGTAGCATTTTCAAATCCTTTCCCTTTCTGTAACTCTCCCTAAAAGTAGTAAATATGGGATTCATAGTTTTGGGCAATTTTTAGGCATATAGACACACAAACCTGTCTTCTCCATTATTAAACTGTAGAAGGCCATTAAGCAATATTTCTTGCCGAGTTTGGAAGGACTGGTAGAAGACTGATCTGCAGGTGGAAATGATAGTTCTAGCTTTTAGACTATTTGTGACTATTTTGAAATGTGACTTTGAACTATTCTTAGATCTAACTCCAACTCATGATGACCCAATATACAACAGAAAGAAATACTGGTCATGCTCAAGCCACATAAGTGGCTGAGAATCAGTCATTTTAGTTTCTAATATTTTATTGACTGATGTTTGGAAGTAGATATTCCGACCTATCTACTTCAATTCCTATCAATTTCTAACTGAAATTTGACAACTAAAACCAGAGGTTCCTAAAATTTAGCCTGAGTTAGGTTGAGTTGCCCATTCAGTGCATCTACTCTGTGAGACCCAGGTGCTAGCAGTCATGTTTGACTTCTCCTTCCCACTTCACAGGGCATCGCACAGTGGGTGGAGGCTTTTTGGACTGTTGAAGTTAGAGTAGGAAGCCGCTAGTGCAACCTCTTGAGTAACACCAGAGAGAATGCTAAACTTAGCCCAAGGATAAACATAGACTATACACTCAAAACCAACCACGGTGTCATTGAGTCAATTTTCAATTTCGCAAACCTGGGATGATAATGGAAAGTTCTGATAAAAAGCAGAACACCTTTTTCATAGATGGGGGAACATCCAAAGATTAAAAAATAGGGATAATCCTAAACTAAGTGTGTCCAATTCCTTCTTCAAAACCTATCAGTTCATTCCTTGTACTTTGGGCATGAATGAGGAAGGATGAGAGGCCAGGGGATTGTTAAATTAATTGCTCAACAAAGAAACATTTGATATTAGTAAAGAAAGTTCCTTTACTCTGCCAGCCTTGAGCAAGATATAATATTTTGGTTGGTAAATAAATTTTCAAGACATAGTAAGACCATTATAATTTTATAACAATTTTGTTTTGCAGCCCACAGTCAAATTAAATAAGTTGAGTAATACCATACACGTTGATTAGTATTACTCAGAAGTACAATGAAACTGCTTTTCACATATGCCTACTACATGAAATGCACAAGAAAGCTGTAACCAACTGCAACTGGGTTTTCTACACATATTATCTTTTTAGACTCCACTTGATGGTATGCATATACTATTCTTAGAAGGGGAGGGAAGAAAAACTGATCTATTTATATATATATATATATATATATATGTGCTCTATTGATTAAATAATCCAACTTAGTTTGGCTAATTACTATAGTGACTCACAAGTGCTAAATTCGACTTATTATTATATTTCATCAAAGGAAAGAGGCATAGAGAGAGCACAGGCAGGCAGAGTAATTTGAATTCCCTCTAAAAACTGAAGATCAGAGTAAGGGCCATCTGAATTTAATTACATTTCTCTTGTTCTATGCTGCTTGGAAACTTTTGTTGTCTGAAAACACACTGTCTTTCTCTCTCTTCCTTCTGTGATTTTGAAGAAGGACAGTGTCCTGGAGTACTGGCAGACTGTGTCAACTGTCCAGTACCAGCAAACTTTTCAGCTCCTCTGGTTGGAAGATCCAGAGAAAATCATCGGAGGAATTATCTGAGGGCTATGTAGCATTTACGTTCACCTGATCTCTTGTTTCACCAGAGACAAATGTCATATTCAAAAAGAAAAGAGAATAATCTCATATTCATCTTTATTTTTATAACCAATATGTATAGAAAGGATCAACTCAAAAATGAGAAGTAATAACTATCACTGTCCTAATAATATCTACTTCTCATTGAACCCAGTAGAGAATTTTTGCACCTATAAAGGAAGCCCATAGGGAAAGATCTATCTTGTCCTATAGGGTCATTTGTAATCAATGTGTTGGTGGCGAGTATTTATTAGAAATACTGTGGGGCTGAGCCCCGGTGGTAGTAGTTGAGTGCAGGACTGCGGCCCATTGGTTTGGCAGTTCAAATCCAGCAGCAGCTCTCTGGGAGCAAGGCTGGGTAGCTCCCACGACATCAAGAGTTCAGTCATGCCCTCCCCCCAAAAAAAAAAAAAAAAAGAAAAGAAATACTGTGAACCAAGAACCAAGGTCCATCTGGAGAAACATGAATCCACTATTTTATTGTCATATGACATCTCTGAAGATGGTTTTCTAATTGCACCCTACCTTTGTTTTTAGCAGTTCATGTATAAGGTCAAACAGACCTTGGATCCAGTCCCAAGTTTTTTTGACTCTAAATACTATAATTTTCAATCATTATATGTCAATGACTCCAATTAAAAATAAGCATAATAATTAATACTTATAGGATTCACGTCCTTACATGTTTTTAAGATGCTATTGATAAAATGGCAAGGTTTGAGGGTACTTAAGAAATTTTAGTTCCTTTGTATAAGATTATACCCACATATATCCTTTCAAACATTTTCTACTTAAATATAAAGTGTTTTCTGATATAAAATAAAATAGTCATTGGTGATTCTAGATTATGTGATAACACAAAAATTTAAGATGCCACTAATTGTATGATAGCCTGAAGGAGGAATAGATATTTCAAAAAAGATGAGCTCAGTGTAGAACTGTTTACTCTGAGTTACGTTGCATGACTCTTGTGGTCTGAGAACACTTTCATTTCCCCTGAAAAGAGGCTCCTTCTGTCTGTGCCTACCAGAAGGTGACCCTTCTTCACCAGTAGCGTGTGCAGTAGGATATGTGTGAGCACAGACATGAAGTTCCAATCATCAGAGTACAGCAGCTCTCTGACCCCAGCCCTTGTTGGAGAAGGGGCGCTGCCAGGGGTCCTGTAAGGCTCGAAGTACTTTCATCGCTCCGGATTAAAAACTTGTCGTATGTGTTTTGCCAGGTCCAACCTAGGCAATTACTAACGCTTCATCTTGTGGACCTTTGAGCAGAAACTGCCCATTCCAACCTGACTTGGAGCATAGCCAGCCTCCAGGTGTCTCGGAAGGAAGTGGGAGCGACAGACTCAGCGTGCCTTTCAACCGGAGCAGTCATGCTTCGTGATTCCCATTCCTAATGGGCGCAGGGTCTTCCGAACAGAGATCTCTGCGTGGCAAGGCTTTCAGGGTTGGCCTTTCGCAGGCACCTCCCCGAAAGCCTCCTTCTCAAAGGGAAGCGAGAGATTCTCGGAGCCATCTCGGTTGCTTTCAGCATTCATTCTAACACAAAACTCAGCATTTTTCTACCAGTAGCCTTTGCCCCTGACCCAGAGTCCTCTAGGCCCAGAGTCCACAAAATTACAAGGACCTTTTTGTGCAAGACTCTCGGAACAAAGGGCCCTCATTCCTGTGCTGACTCTACCTGCCAGCTTACTTCATGGGACAATAGATAACAGCGGCAAGACAAATACCTTCACTAGGTTTCTCTAGCTCACATTTATACATGATTGTAAGTCGTCACCATTACTTGTATTTTTTATCTTTGTCTTAATTAACTGCGCAAACACACCTGGAAGTAACTCTCTTGCATCAGCTTTACCCTGAGTTCTCACTAAATTTTGAAACTGTTGACAAAGAACTTTCATCATCTTTATAGAATATTACACATACCAAAGATCATAGACAACAGGCTAACAGATGATCTTTGCCACCACATGGTAAGAATATCCTTGACTTTGTGAGTACAACAGAGAAAGAACACACTGAAAAGATAAAAGAGACTAAGGCTGATATCACATGAATACCTGCAACAAGATATGACAAAACTAGATATTTAACTATAAGAATTAACACATTATTATTGAAAATCTATAGTTTGAATAATGCACGTTACCTTCAGAAAATGTTAAATGCACCATAAATGTAGTAATGTTTCTATTACACTCCCCCAATCCAGTAGAACTTTTATCCACCCTTTATAACTCCAGGCTATTGATCTGCCTCCACTCATTAAAACCGCCAATTCTCCCACTTCCGCCTTAGCCATTGCCCTTTATTTAAAGTCTGCACCATATCACTTTGCATCTTTTCCAAGTGTTTAATCATTTATGTTTCCTTCAATAACAGTGTCAATGATTCATTGAACTTCTCCACACCATTGCCTTTATCTCTCACTTCTGCCCTTCTTAATGAACTGACTTAGGACTTTACACAATTTTATTTTTAAAATTACCAGATCGGGTCTTCATCACCTCACAGCACAGTTCACATCCCCTCAAAATAAACACAACTTTCCCTTTTTTTAGTAAACTCCTTGAAACTTCTATTCTATTTCATCTGTTCTTTTAACCTTTTTAAATGAATTTCACCTGTTAGACATCTAATTGTACACTTAATATATTTTCTAATTTTAACTGATATTCAAATATTTAAATTATTATCACTAGCTCACACAATTTCTCTTGATTTTTAATGTCATTCATTCATGTGTTTACTCATTTCTTTTTTTTTAAGTCTTACTGTGCTAGAAAAACATCCATTTTTGTGTTATAGATCAGGAATTAGAACATCCCTGAGACACAGCATTTTCCCTCCAACTTTTATCTATCGCCATATCCTCTTGAATTTTCTTGTTAATATCCTTTCCCTTTCCTTTTGGAGCATAACTTTTCATCTCATGGATGGACTCCTGAGTTCCCCATATGATGCCCTCCACAAGTTGGTTGCCTTTTGTCTTGTTTTTGCATGAAATAGTATGATGTCATCTTATGTTTTAACTCACAAATACATTCTTGTGGCTTGTAAGATAAACTTCAAAATCATTACTGTGGCTTGAAAAAGCCTTCATTGTCTGATACTCTGCTGCATTCCACAAACCACATGCCAAGATTGAGGCATAATCCTGTTATTTTTAATCCTTAATCATGTCACCACGTTGCTTCTAACAAGATATTCTTGACATGTTCTATTGTTTGAAAAGACCTCTCCTCCATTCATTTTCCACCTAGTTAACTGCAATTTAACCTTTATAGTTTACTTACCTTTATATATTTTAGCAACTCTTTACCTGAAACCCTGTTATAGATCTGCATCCTATATTTCCTGTAGTCATAGGACTGTACACATTATTTCCTTTGTTTCCTTATTTAATTTGGGATTTTTGAAAACACTCTGAGTTTTTTTTTTGTAATATTTGTCTCCCACACTCTGTATAAGATCCTTAACATATACTCAATAAACCGATCGATGAAAATATATTAAAAATATACTATATCTAAGACATATATCAGATAAACTATGACATTTCAGACACAAACTGGGCCTGAAAATGCTGTATGAAAACTGAGCACTAAACCATGAGTATGCGATAATTCACAGTCAATTCAGAGAGTCTAAAGTTTTATAAGTGCTTCCAAGTGGACTTCAACATAGAGTGAAGATGAATTCAGTGAGAGAAAGATGGATACAGAATCATCACTTATGAACTGGAGAGGTATTGTCATGCCAATCCTCAAGGTTTATTAATCTCCATTCTTGTCTTCCTGGTGGCAAAAGGCAAAAAAAAAACTGTGACAATCTATTGCTTCTCCACATTTAATTTATAAAATTAGTAGATTATAATTGACAGCATACTATGCTGCAAACATTGTGTTAATTTGGGAATATAGAAATAATGAAGTAGTCTTTATCTTCAAATATTTCAAACCTCATTTGACAAAGAGACATTATGGTTTCATTCAATAAAAGAACATGACCCGGTAAAATGCAATATATGTGGGGAGTTCAAAGTGCTTGTGGAAATTTATCATTATCTTTTGTATATCTTCATTATCTTTTAATTCCATTTTTCCATGAACTTTTTCCAACCATTTTTTACAGGCACACCAGGAAAGAACATCTTAGCAGCTTTGTGGATTTAGAAAAGTTGTCCTAATTGGGTAGCTCCTTAGATAAATTTAAATTTATGAATAAAATGGTAAATACCAAAAGCATTAAAGCAGCTTAATAATAAAAGGATCAATTTGTGGAATTCCAAATCAGGTTGCTTGGTTCCATAATATAAGAAGGGTGGACAAAGGAAGAGTTTAAAGAGTCTGTAGAAACATGAAGAAAATGAAGATTCTTCTATTCTCAGCAAATGGAAGGTTTTTTTGTCAAATTGATGGTATCACTGTGGAGGTGGGGTGGAGTCTAACCTCCCAATCAAGTCATATCCTGGTGATAACTCCTTAGGGGTGTAATCTTTTTATATAAGAGAGATAATGAGAATTCCTCTCTCTTTTATATCTTTGTCTTCTTGCTCGCCTGGATGTGTCTGGCTCTGGGATTAGCAGCCCGGAGGCCTCCTGACCTTGTGAGCTGTGGCGCCCAGCCGTGTTCCTGCAGACACCCTCTGGCCTCTCAGCTTCCTGCGTCTGCTGGCTGCATCCTCCATTGGTAGCTGTGTGAGTCTGAGGGGCCTCAATATAGCATCTGACACAAGGATTTGAGTTGAACTCAAATGGATGACTTTTTTGATATAATGAAATTCTTTCTTCTACATAGGTGAGTGTCCCTGGTGTGTTGTATTTTTTTTTTTTAATTTTTCACTAGAACAGTCAGCCTAACATCAGAGAATTTTAATGAGAGAAATCACATAGGATTGATTTTTAGGAAAAATTGCTTTCGCAACTCTGAAAAGTAGACACTAGAAAACAGCAAGCATTAAGAGGAGGGCATTACTTTCACAAATCATAAAGAATTCCATGCCGAGTTTGCCTGGGTGGGAAATTCCTTTGGATGGTCACAACCCTCTTAATACAAGGACATGTGCTCACTTCATCAAGGGACTTGTAAAATATTGCTCTTTTCTGTTTATAGTCTTGTAAAAGAGTCATAGGCATACAGAAGCTTCAATGACTGCTGTTTGATTCTGTGAGTGAATGAGATAACAATTATGTCAATCAATCTGTGAACTAGCTATGAAGATTCTTGACAGTGATTGATGTGGCTTATATGTTTATGCTTTATAGTATGGTAAATCACACTAGAATCAGGTATTTATATATATAAAACATGTATAATATTACCCTCGAAGACCTTTATGTTATCAGATTATTTCTCCTTAGCAGAGAGTCTGGTGACAGCGAGGGGTCCAGGTTGAACTGGTGACCCCCTGGTTGCTTACTCAAACAGATCCACCACTCCAAAGGAGAAGCGTGAGGCTGGATGTCTGCTCTTTTGAAGACGTAGTGCCTCCAGCTCCCACAGAAGCAGGTCTCTGCTCCCCGTGAGAGTCCCTACGAGAGGGAATGAGCATGTGGGTGTGACTAAGGGAGATTCAGCTATTAGGGAAATTCATAATTCCAAAGAAAGGTTGTGGAGTCATTCTTTTGTCTGGATTTAAATGAGAGAGCTTCAAAAAAATTTGGAGGAAAAAATAAAATAAAAAAATAATGGAAATTTTCCATGACCTTTGGAAGCCTCTTTCATATAAGGCAAATGCAGATTGTTAGGGGAAAAGTTATTGGGATATTCAATTAAACAATTCATTGAAATTTGAGTTTGAGGAAAAGTAATAATTCATATTTGGAAATGGTATTCAAAAGGTATACTAAATATGAAGTATTTGTTTTTAAACATTATTATTTCTTGTTTCAGCTTAATAATCTTTATACTCATTTATTTCAATCTATGATACTAAGCCTAAATAGGACTTGAAATTTTAAGCAGATGTTATATCATAAATATCCAGAGTATAAATATCAAAATTATGCTTACAAGTATAGAAAAAAATCTATTTTTATTTTATGTAATTATCACATTTCTTGCATGTATTATAGATAATTCTCAACTATCAGAGAGCAGCAGAATGGATTATCCAAAACTATGAATAATCCACGAGGCTTTTGTGTCCAATTTGGGAATGTGTTTTTTTTGGCACTAGAACCACATTTTTAATTATGTATTACTTAAGCAAAAACTCAAATTAGTTTGCACTTCCTGTGTACATAGAAAATGATTTATCACTTGAGCTCTAAGCTCATTTGGTGAGAAATATGTCAGGATTTGAGAAAGAAAAAAAAAAGCTGATCCATGGGTGGGAGAGTTAGAGTAGTTTTATTATTTCATTTATTAGACATATTCCTATTTTCTGGACTGTGGCCAGGCATTTTTCCTTCATGTTCCTCTGATTTACTTTTGAAGATTTCACTTATTTTGTGGGATTAAATATCAATTTAACACTACTGATGGAAACGCTGAATATGTATATCCAAACAGCACAGATGAAACACACAACTTTCCACTAGCTCTTCCTTGACCCCACTATCATGACCTCAATTCTATTTTACTAATCAGATTAGGCCAGAACATGCATACTCTACAGAAAAGAGCCCAATAAACAGGGAATCCAGGATAGTCAAGGCCCTCAGGGCCAACAAGGAAAGTAGAGATACCAGCAGAAGTCGGGGAGTGTTGGGGGGAAAGAGGGAATGGATAATCCCCTCCAAGGGGGACCAATAATGAAAAAATGGGAGAAGGGCAATGGAGGACACTGTAAGATATGGAAAAAATGATTTATAACTTATCAAGGGTCCATGAGGGAGAGTGAGCTTGGTTGGGAGAGGGAAGAAATGGGGAGCTGATATCAGGGGCTCAAGTGGGAAGAGAATACTTTGACAAAGATGATGGTGCATATGTGCAAATGTGTTTGATACTTTAGAGGAATGTATGGATTATGAAGAGAGATGTAAAGGCCCCCAATAAAAGTATTTAAAATAATAATAATATTTTTAACTCATGATGAGTATAATGACAATAATAATTATCTCTAGGTGATGTCAAAATAAATTGTTGATATTATTGATGCAGAAGCTGTTAATTCAGCATACTTTTTTAGGAAACATTATATCGAGATATGTGAATATTATTGTCAGTTAATCTGAAATAACATCTGATTTATGCTATGAGGGCCTAATGGAGCTGCTACATAGGATTTTCAAAATTGTACTCTTTGAAAATCTATGACTCAGTATGTCTATAGATTTCAAAGTATTTCTCAATTAGTTGGATTTGAAAAAAATAGTTAATGCACATTATTAATGTACAAAATAAATGCATATTTGACTGTGACATTTTCAATATGTAAACCTAAGCTACTATCTATTTCTAAACATCTGTATTTTTATTTCAGTTTAATAAAATTGCAGTGTTCATTAATGCATACTAGCAGAGCACTTACTTGATTGTGCTACCCAGGGGCTGTGGGAATACAAGTGAGGAGAAAACTATAATACCTTCATCTGTGGGTAATCACATCGATAGACTTTCTCTAAATAAAAAGTTTCATTTGATATAACTTTCAAGAAAGCTTGTTGAATATTAAGAATATTTTACAAATTGGGTATTTACATTTGTATATTAATCATTTCTTGTTTTGCTTTGTTCTTTAGGACAAAATGCTAAAACAGACAAAGGTTTGGTTGTAGATGGGGCAGGGACCAGTGTAGACAAAGAAATTGGCTATGGAGAAGGAGTGGAAAGTTTTGGGTTGGAGTTTCATTGTATAGTTCTTGATTAACTTTTGTGTTGGGTGATGCAAAACAGTAGGGAATAGGGAGGATTTTCAGACTATCTCTGAATTTATATTTATTTCCACTTCTTTTTTTTCCAACTTGTTTTTCTTTTCTTTTACTTCTCTGTCTTTCCTTGTTTCCCTTGATAGTCAACACTTCAATCAAATCTTTAGATCTTCCATCACATAAGATTTAGTGCCAGGAAAAGAAGTCTTTCTATTTATTTTAAGCACAGCATGCTGGAGAACAGCTGTGGGAACATTGAGTGTGGTGACGAACACTTTATTATGTCCCATGATCTTGCGGGCCAGAATCAAGAGCACTGAGCAACAGCTACAGTCTCACTTTTTCCTTGCAGGCCTTCTGTGTGGCTACTGAATTAGGAAAATTACGTTTACATCCAGACTAATTTGTAAGAGGATGTGCCAAATGTTTTTCACTATCTAACATTTCTCCAGGCTAATTCAAAATTTAGGCTGATCCAGTCATCAGAAAAGCAGATTATATAATGAAGAAATTAATATCAGGATTTGGAGGAAGACTTATTAACTACTTGCAATATGCAAATGCCACTACTTTGCTTGCTGGAAGTGAACAGAACTTGAGACACGTGCTGATAAAGATTAAGTGTTTCAGACTTCATTATAGATTACAACTCAGTATAAATCCTTACAGAGCAAAATCCTTACAAGTGAACCAATAGGGAACCTCGTGATAAATGGAGAAAAGGGTGAAGTCCTTAGAGATTTTGACTTTGTTGGATCCATAATCAAGGCTCCTAGATGAAGCAGTCAAGAGCAAACAGTGCTTTACATTTGGGCAAATCTGCTGCATACGAATTCTTCAAGGGGGGCTGCACCCTGGTGGTGTAGTGGTTGTGCGTGGGACTGCGGTCCACTGGGATGGAGGCTCAATTCCAGCCACAGCTTCACAGGAGCAAAGGCCGAGCCTCCTACACCCACCACCAAAGAGCAGTGATGCCCCCCTCCCCCAAAAAAGAATTCTTCAAGGGGTTGAAAAGTAAGGGTTTTACTTTGAGGACTAAGGTGAGCCTGACCCAAGCCACAATATTTTCAACATCCTCATATACTTGTGAAAGTAGGACATTGAGGAGGGAAGACTGAATGAAAACTGATGGTTTGAACTAGCGTGAGGACAAAGAATATTGAAAGTATCATGGACTACAGGAAGGACAAAATGGCTGTGTCTCGGAAGAAGTTCAGCCAAAAGTCCCTCTAGAGGCACAAATGGGGAGACTTGTCTCATGCACTTTGGACATGTTATTGGGCAAGACCAGTCCCTGGGAGAGGACCTCATGGTTGCTGAAGTGGAAGGACAGTGAGAAGGAGGAAAGGCCTATACCAGACAGATTGGAGCAGTGGTGACAACTATGAGCTGGAGAATTTGAACAATTGTGATTGTGGCCCTGGACTAATTCTTTTTCACATCAGCTCACAGCTCACAGTACAAGCTCCAGGGCACCTCACATCCAGAACAATCTCTCCTAATGGATGGGAGTTAGAATGCAGCTTGTGAGGGCCAATACAGACATACAGACATATGTGACAAGTTGGTCTACTGATTTATGTTGGTTTCCTTACTACTTCATAGTCCTTTCCTTTTATATTATTCATGATTTTTTATTCAACATATGTCTCCTGTCTTTCTTAGCTCTGATTCTGCCAAACTCCATTTCTGCACTTTCATCTAAGTGCATTAGCCTGATGAATGTTTCAATAAGATTGTTGTTACCTGGCATATTTGCTGTCCCATTAACTCCACTCCTGCAATGCTTTTCTGTAACAGGGTGGAATAAAGGGTTCAGATGGGAACTTATGCACAAAATAGTTACTTGCTTTCCATGAATACAGTGATCTAAGTCTCCTCGTGCCTGTTGAGTCCTTCGTGATTCATAAGGAATCTGCAGGGCAGAACCCAAGTGCCTGCTCAGTTTCCAAGGCTACCATCCTTAGGCAAACAATCTGTGCTTTCTCCTGCAGAGAGGCTGCTCCATTGGACCAACTTTTGGATTCCCAGAGGGTATTTAACCTCAAGCATCGCATGGAGCATGATCTAGGAGCATGATCATGTCTGTATTATTTCTTCAGAATAACTAGTATTGCGTCTTTCATAAAGTTGATATTTCCAATCATAATGGACAATATTGAATGATTAATATTATCCATGATGAACAATGAAATATTCTCAAATCGTTTTTGCTCCTAAAGTCCATATGTTTTAATTACAAGATCTGACTTTTATCATAAACACAGTCAAAACATTTCTCTTGCATTTAAAGTAGACAGACCTTCATTCTATATTGTCTTCCTCCCAAAACTCACTGCCACCAGAATGGTCCTTACTAATTCTAACCTGATAGGACAGGGTAAGGAGTACAGAGCCTTGTCTCTGTCCCTCTGCACAGTTGGTGGTTTTCAGCTGCTGACATTAGGGCTAGCCATGCAAAGGTAATCACTATGCCACCAGAACTCTACACAAACCAGGAAAAGTGGTTTAGGATGCACGATCATCTGATTTGAGGCATATGGAGATCATTTCTCTTACAAACATTTCGGTTATTCTCCCAGTTGTTTTGACCTGGATTTTCCTTTGCCTGGAGGTGTTGAGTCAGTGGCATGAATGGTCAAGTTCTAGCACATGAACCAATAGCTTGGCAGTTTGAATTTCCGCTGAACTAGCTCAAAAGAAAGACCTGGCAATCTATTGCCAAATACTACCTCTGGAGTTTAATTCAACTCAGACATATGTATGGTCACCACGAGTTGAAATTAGTTTACTCTATTTATTTATGTATTTAAATATATGTTGTTGTTTTTCACTATATAGAGGCTTATATAGTATAATAGGTTGGTATTGATTTTTTAAATCATTTTATTGGGGGCTCATACATCATTTTTCACAATACATAAATAAGCATACTGGGTCAAGCACCCTCACATGTCCACTTCTATTATCATTCTCCAATCGTCCGCCTTTTCCCTGGAGCTCCTAGTATCGACTTTTCCATCCCTTCCCCTCTTCCCTTGCTCTCTCCTCCCCATCAACCCTTAATACTTTATACATTATTATTGTTCTGCCATATCTTACACTGCCCAACCTCTCCCCCAACCCACTCCTTTGATGCCCGTCCTTCAAATAGGAGCTTATGTGTATATCCTTGCATTTGGTTCTGTCTCTCTATCCCACCTTCTCTCTGCCCTTCCTACATCTCCACTCTAACCATTGGCCCAAAGGGGCTCATCCACCTTGGTTTCCCCATATCTCCAGCTCCCCTCTATACTAGTGATCAAGAGGGGCCGAAAGGAGCAGATATCCAGCATCAAAGAACAAGAATCACATCATTACGAATGAGGGGGAAAGCAGGGTGGGGACCTAAGGTCCACTGGTGGGTAATTGGTCACTCCTTTACAGGGGGGTCATGGGGAGGAGACAGACCAGTCAAGGTACAACCGAGCAGTGATGATGCGTACAAGTTTCCTCTAGTTCCTGAAGCCTTCCTCCCTGACAACCATCATGGTCCCAACTCTACCTTACAAATCCAGTTGGACTGGAGAAGATTTTGATTTTTAAAAGAACACTCCTAAGAGGAGTGTTAATCTTCTCTTAATTTTAAAATAAAAATTAGATGACTTCTATCTGGGAGTATTCCCATGGATGAGGGTGCCGTTACTAACTGCAAGATTGGGGGTGAAATCCAACTGCTACCCTACAGGAGACAGAGGAGAGGTCCAGCCTTGGCAACTACGCAGATTGTCTGTAATTGAAACAGACTCAGTTGGAGAGGTTTGGGTTAAGATATTCAGTGGGCCACGATTCTTTGTGATTTGCCAGTGAAGCAACACAGCAGACACTCTGCAGGGTGGGGTATGTTGTGATGAGCCAGTGAATGGTTGAGAGCATTTCGACAGGATATACCCCCTTCCTAAAGTGACAGTCTTTTGCAGCATTAGACTAGTTTTCCTGGGGTGAGATTTACATCACCTTTCAGCCTATAAGACAGAAGTGCAGAGAGCAGAGTAGGAGAAGCCTGGTACAAAAAGCAGAGCAGGGAGCAAAGTGTGTCACTGGGCTGAGAACCTCATAGAGCTAAAAAAGATTGTTGCCAAAACACATGTACCTCTTCAGGGAACCTCAAAACCTCAGATGTGGAAAAAAGACGAGAACTTTCCCCTAGAACTGATACACAGAGAGATAACCTTACCTTACTGCTGGCACCCTGAATTTGAACTTCTAGCCTTCTAAACTTTGAGAGATTTAATTTCTGGCTGTTAAAATCATCCACTTGTGTCATTTCTATTACAGAAGAACAGGGCAACTAAAGCAATTTCCTTCATTAGTATTTTGCAAAATATAAACCTCTATCAATTATACCTTTCCCCTTTCTCTATCTTTACCTGTGAAATGAGAGAAGCTTATAGAACTAGTCTTTCATAAATAAATGAATAAAATCTACTAAAATACCTGCATTCTCTTTTGCATGAGTCCTTCTGCTCCGCTGAAATCCTGTCCCGTTATCAGACTCGGTGAAGCTGTGTT